>JAMZAV010006126.1:0-42370 GCA_024449915.1 Sweltsa coloradensis | reverse complement strand
TTGGCTTAGGAATGTGTAAACGTGACTTTGGAGCCCCCCTTTAGCAACAAAGTAATAAAAAATTTAATGGTTGTTTCAAAATTAAACCTTTGATGATTCTGGTGCTGTCCGCGGTGTTTCCCTGCTTTAAACCGGTCTCATTGGTCTTTGTTTGCTTGTCGATGGTGCCCTGCACCTACGGGGTTTGGTTTGGTCTGTTTTAAAATTTTAAGCCCCCCTGAAAATCAGTTCTGTGACTGACTGGGTGACCCCAAATAAAAATTAATTTATTAATTTTATTTATTTTTTATTGGGCAAAAGGTGTTCGCAAACATACTTTTTAAACGTTATCAGTAACAAAAAAAGCCAGCCTAAAATGAGCTTCCAAACTTTTTTTCACGCAAGGTAAAAATAGTCCGAAAGTCGCAAAGGGCTATCTACCAAAAAAGATTAAATCTTATTTTTAAAAACAAAAATCTTTGTAAAAAAAAACCGTTGTTTTTGCACCTAGGTAAACACTACCAAAAAAGAAAAAAATTGCTGGAACTTATTTTAAAAACACACTTTGGCTTGAAAAAGATAATCAGTAAATGCTTTCACATTAACACACAGAAACGAAAACCGGGCCTTTTTGAATGCTGCTCTGTAGAACAAAGGTTAAAAACTAGAGAATTTTGACTGATGAAATTAGCAAAAAATTTTACAATTTTTAATTTGGGGGGAAATTTGGGCTAAATTCTCATCTTGATTATTTTACAATGCTGCAAAATTCTACTCTATTCTAAAAGAAGAGTTCTATCTTCAGTAATGGGTAGGAACAGAGTTTTTTAGTTACGCACCACAGTTTTAAAATGTACACACTTTTAGTTTAAACTCTCCTCTCCCAGTTCTGCCCATATGGCTACCTACTTGCCCTTTTGACATTCTAAAAAAATAAAAATGCTAAATTCATATTTTTATTTTTTTACTAAATTACAAAAATTTTGGAAATTGTGACAAAATTTTGATTTTTACTTTTTCCATCTCATTTTAAAACTTGCCTCCTATGGCCCTTTTAAAAGTATCCAGCCCTACTAAGATGCTAAAATTTAGCCCTTTTTTTGCCTTCCCTTACATTCCATAGCCTAAGGAGTTTTTTAGAAAAATGTCAAAAAACACCACCCCTAATTGGTTTTTATTCATTTTTTGCGCTTTTTTAAAAAAGATAAAGAAAACTACAGTTTGCTCAACCATGTTTATTCACAACGGAAGGGGACGCCGAAAAAGTATCGTGTTGCCAACACAATAAATAAAAGTTGTGTACCAACATAGTTTTTTACCCTTTGATACAAAGTGCCACGACGGCGCTTTTGGGGTAGGGGTAGGGCGCTCAAAGGGGTTTTGTCGCGGAAGCAAAATAGACCATCCAGAGTAGGGTTTTCCCCCTGCGTATTCTCTTCCTGTTCTATTGTTTTTTTTTAATTTATTGATATTTTTGGTTTTCATTGAAAATATCTAATAACGTTTTTAAAAAATATTAAGCCCCGTTTTGAATTCATTTTTTTTGGACGAAATTCTACGATAAAACTGATGAGCACGGATAATGTTCTTTGTTTATATTTTTGAAATTAATAAATTTTTATTTTCAGTCTTTTTGATCGGGAACCTAGGAAAAAAAACGCATTTCATAACTAAAGCTTCACATTTGAACACGTTTTTAAATACCGCCAATTTAAAAAAAAAATTTTTTCGCGAATAAATTTTTTTTATCACAAAGATTTGAAATGTGCGGGGGCGGGGAAAAAAAAAAAAACTTGTTCGCCTCCAAATTCGGTCACGCCAAAAAATTGAAAGGGAAAACCCGCCCAAAAAGAGGGGGACGCCCGACCCCGGGTTGCGTCCCGGAGGCCCTTTTTGTATCTCAAGGATATATAATTTAGTAGTAATACCAATTAAAAAATTGTTTTAGAAAAGAAAAAGAAGACTTTTCCCAACACTCCCCCTTAATCTAGATACATACAGTTGGTCAATAAAGTTAAAAAAAATTAACCATTTTTGTGAATTTTTGTAATCAACCAAAACCCCTTTCACACTTTACATATTTGGCCATGCAAACTCTTAGTGAGTACATCGCAAACATATTTTCTTTTGAAAAAATATTTTAGATCAAAAATCTTTTTGGGAAACGCACCCCCTAATAAAATGATGTCTTATATAAATATGTTTTGCCCTGTTTATGATACTTTTTGATTTTCCCCCAGTTTATGTGCAGACTGATATCATTATACAAAAAATAGATTCTTTTTTATTTGCAAAATTCAACCATTCAAAAAATTTTTAAAAAAAATTGCTTTTTTTGCACATTGATTTAAAAGCCATATTATTCTGTTTCTGTGCTTGAGAGAGCAAGGTTTTTTTTGCTTTTGCTTTCCCAAGAGATTACACATCCTCCAAGTACAAAAAAAAATCCAGTAAAAGTTTTTCATCCAAAGAAAAATTTTCCCCCAATCTGCTCAGCAAACCTTCAATTTAACACCTTTTTTCTGTTACAAGACACAAACCCTTTTTTTTTTTTGTAAATATTTTGGGCCCGTTTAACACATACCCAATGAGTTCATCTAGAAATTTATTGAATTGGTGACCATTACTGTGTGTGCAATATCTGGTCGCTGATTACTGCAAGACGCCTTAATAAACCCTATCAGTTCCTGAAAAAGGCAAAAAGGATTGGGTTTTCACCCCGGGAAAATTTTTAAACCCCTACCCCCCTTGGAGTGTTAAAAAGGTTACAATTAGTCTTTAAAAAAATCTTTCAAGAGTTTTTTCAATATAAATTTTTGGTCTAAAAAATAATTCCCCATTTTCCCTTTTGACCCTCATACCCAGCCACATTTTGCCTCTCCAAGATCTTTATTTTGAACTACTATAGTTTCATTGTTACTTCCCCATTTGTTTTTTCATCATTGCTAAAAACAAAAAAAATAAACTACGTACAAGGCGATTATGAAAAAACACCCATTTTTAACTTAAAATATATACATGGTTTCAAAATCAGATCTTTTAAACCCATTTCAACTAAAAATTTAATTTTTTTCATACCAAGCTCTACCCCGCTTGCTTAAGACCATACAAAGCTTTCTTCAAAAAAAAGACTTTACCTTTCACCGATCCGTCCTTCCGGCTGTTTTTATTAAACAATTCTTTTTAAATCACTATTTTTAAAAAGGGTGTTGTTATTAAGGGACCTATTAATGATTTAGTTCAACTGACAAAGCAAGTAATTTTTGATTGAGCCCTACCTAACAACAGGAGAGAAAGTTCACTGTATTTTTGCCCTACCCTTTGAGAAAAAAACCCCCTTGCGACTGGCGGGTTTGGTGTTTAAATACCACTAGAGTCCTTCTTAATCTTAAAAATCCATTTACAATCAACTGGCTTTGATTATCAGGTAAATCTACAAATTCCCTGTTTATTTCTCATAAAGAACTATTTCGTTCTCCTGGCATGTTCCACTTCTCTCGATAATTGCAGCCAAAGGGCCCCTCGTACATTTTCAGGCTGCCCTCCCGGTGTAGCCTGGGGAGAGTATGGTTCTGGAAATTCCCTTGGGGCGCTTATTTCTGCCTGGATATTTTCTTTCTTGCTCCATAGCACTGGGGCTCTGGATCTTCTCCTAGAAATATCATCTTCTGAAACTCCGTCTTGCTCTGGTGGCCCCCTGATTGTGGTCATTCACTTTGTTTCCCACAAAAACATCTTAAGTTTCCCACATTTTATTGCAGGTTTATCAGTAGTAGCAACATCCTCCGAATGATGGCTTTTAGCAGGAAAAAATCTTCATAAAAAAATTACGTCACGTACTTTTTCAATTCTCTGGGATTCTTGGGGTCATAAGACGATAGCCCTTTGATTCGGGTGCAGTACCTACAAAGATCATTTCCTTGCTTTTTGGATCCCATTTTTTCCTCACCCCTTTGGAATGTGATGAGGCAGCACAGCCAAATCTCGCAGGTGTCTAAGGTCCACTTTTTCCCCCCCTACCCCTTCTGGTAGTTTCCCCTCTACTGCTCTGGTTTGGGGACCCTTCTTTAGATAGAAATAACACTCACCGCTTTGCCCCGTAAAAAACCTACTCGTCCCCGCATCACTGAGCAGAGCTCGAGCTTTCTCCAAATATAGTGCGGGTTGCTCGTTCCCCCACTCCTTTTGGGTTTCCGGTGACCTTTGGGAAGCTGGTTTGGTGCACGATTCCCCCTGCAAGCAAGCAAAAAGATTTAATATCTTGGTTAGGGTGACCATCCCCCCGGAAAACCGGGATTGTCCCGGAATTCAACTCTCGCCCCGGGTCCCGAAAAATGCTTTTTGGGGCACCTTTTGTCCCAACAAATAAAATCTCCTAAATTTTTTTGGTAAAAATTATTTAATTTTTCCTTTTTAGTATTCTTTGAGCGCAAAGCGCCGTTTTTTTTAAAATAAAAACTCGCGCAGCAGACAACAGCTGAGTATTTTTTGCAAGCGGACCGACCAAAGAGAGCGCTCGCCCGCCCGCCCAACCCACTCCACCTCGAGCGCAAAATTGCAACCTTGAGCAGCCTGGGGAGGTTTTCCTACGTGCAGGGACGCGGGGGGGTTTTTTTGTTTGCAGTTCCTCGATTGAGCTACTGTTTGGTTTGTTGTGTTGTCAGGATATTTCCGGGGGAGTAGGAAGCATTGCCGAAACCGAAACGGAAATTTCGTTTCAAGAAAAATATTCGGCCCCGGGGGCACTTTTTTAGAAAGGGACATTTATCATTTGGGGACCTGACTTTTCTACTTGCACCACCTTCAAAACAAAGGCCAAAACCCCAACCCAACCCGTCTCAGATCTCACCCACAGGCTATTTGGGGGAAAAAAATTCCCCAAAAATTTTCCCCCGGCGGGGGCTTTACCCCCGACCCCCCTTAGCCCACGCAAAATCCCCAAAACGAAAGTACATGTGTCCCCGGTTTTTTTTTTGGATTATGGTCCCCCCAATCTTGGTTTATTACTCGGTGCCATTGTCATTCGCAGAGACTTCAAATTTTTCCCCCCGTTTGATTCTCTACCAAGACTTTTATTTTTTAAATACTGTATAAACTCACCTTTCTAGCAAAAAAATAAAAAAGTCTTTCTACTGTAGTCGTCAATTAGAGTCAAAGACTTTGCACCAGAGTGATGGGACACTTGGCCACATAAAACAGAGTGGACTAATTTAGAATTTTTTTCGCTCTTTTCCCTTTTTCTTTATTGGGAACTCTAGCTGTTGCCCATCACACATGCTTCACAAGGTTTAGTGTCCTACTTCCAGAAAAATTAACACCTTCAGCCATCCCTTCTTTCAGTAGATCCATGCTAACTTTGTTGAGATGTCCCAGTCTCCTATGCCATAGTTCCTGTGTGTTCATTGTGAAATGAGCCTGATGACTAACTGTAGTAGGCATATGTTGTTCCTGTTCTACCTTAGGACTGGGAACCCACCGACTGACCAGACTCCTTAGGAACCACATAGACTCTACATCTAGGTGATACCACCCTTGTCTTTGTGTGGCAGTGGCCAATCATTCCTTTCACCAGAAAATCAGTTTCACGGTACATATAAAGCACCATCAGATCCAAAATCCCCAAATCAACCCATTAGATGTCACACTGCTAACAGAAACTAAATTCCCGCAGGAACAGGTTTGGAACATGCACAACTTTAGTTAATTTTTTGTGTTCCGACACATTTGCCATTTTAATCTCAACTTCACCCGATATCACCACTTTGAGTAGTACCACCGTTTGCCACGGTAACTTCTGCTGGAGAACACCACGAACGATTCGCATCCAATCTGCGTGGGGGCGTCATCGTAGCTGTCGCTCCCGAATCAAGAAGCCATGCTCGTGATTCTACTTTTACCGATAGTTGCTGAGAACATATTCCATGCAGTTAGACCTTTTTCTCTGGAGCTGCCTTCTGTTTCTTATCTTGAGATCCACCAACCTTGTTTCCATGAGCCTCGTTAGATTCTTTGTCAAGTTTCTTGGAACATTCCGATGACTTGTGCCCCTCTTCTTTACATCTAAAACATCTGAACAGAAATTTCTTCTGTCCAGGTTTCTTTTTATAGTTGCCACCCTTTGAATTTGTACAAAGCCGCTGTCCCCTTTTCATCACTAACTCTTCTGGAATTCTCATGAAGCAATTTGGGTTTTTTACTTGATCACTTGTAAGTTTTTCAGAACTAACCTCCAAAGTTATAACTAGCGGGTCATAATACTCGGCAAACCACTCAACAGAATTACAGCAAGGAATTCGTCATCCATAGGTAACCTATGTCTGTCAACTGCAAACTGAAGAGACATAACCTTGTTTACATATTCCTCCATTGACTGAAAAATTTATCTGCTTTCATGCTGAAAAAAAACCTCTTAATAGTCCTAACCTTCTCATTAGACCCGTATCCTCGAAAGCTTTCACAAGGCTCTCCCACGTAGTCTTTTCTGTTGTACAACTTCTTACATGTACATAGCAAGATGGATGTAGGCTTTAGGTTAATCTTGGTTCTTGCCCTTTCATTGTATCCTCGTCTACAGCTTCGAACGTGCCACATCTTTCTTTTAAAGGGTTGACAGCAGTCCACAACTTTTCGTGACGTAGGTACATTTCCCATTGCAAATTTCCAAGTAGCAAAATTCGAACTACCATTCAGTCTTTCCAAATGCAGGAATTTGTCTGCCATCGTGATGTAGGCCTACTATCACTCACAGACCACCACTGAATGAATGAAAGAAAGAATTCTGAAATTACCCGTCCCGGGCGAACTAGGTCTAGGCCCTAGGCCATTACAAAAATAGGCTAGGCCTACCTTCAATGTAATTTTTACTTCACTTTAAAAAACGTCCTGGTCCCATAACCTATTGGATTTATTCAGTTTTGCCCCTTGTTTTAAAAGGATAAAACAACTACAGTTTGCATCAACCATGTTTATTCAACGGAAGGGACGCCGACAAGTATACAGTGTTGCCAACACAATACAGATAAATAGTTGTCGTACCAAAATAGTAGTAATACCAACTTTAAAAGTAGTTAGATCTACAATTGCCAAATACAGATGCCAGGTAACAAAATCTATTACTACAATTGCACAAATACAGATGCCAGGGTAACAAAATCTATCTACTAAAATAAATTAATCCCGATTTCTATCTTGATGTAATGAACTTCCCCCAGCACTTTTCTCTTCCGTCAGGGGGTGCAACAAAAGGGTATTGTTGTCTTTAAAATACGATAGGCCTCTTTGTATCAAAACCCCCAAAAGGTGCTTAATAAGGGTGCTGGGTTTCCGGGGGCAACATTACTGTCTTTGTAAACTTGAAAAACAAGGAAGTTTTGGGACATTTTTTTTTTTTGGGTTTTCATTTAGCCCCTGTAGCATCCCCGGGGATAAAACTCTTCATACTGGCTCGTTCCCGTTGGGTACGCAGGGGAGTATATCTCATCCCAAAAAGCTCCTACCCTTTTAAAAATCTTTCTTTTTTTCCCCCAAAATTTTAACCCAGCCATCCAATTATGATTTTTTTAATTAGGGATGTCAAAAAATTAAATTTTTGATCAAAAAGCGACCCTGAACAATAGGTCCCCAACCGAAAAAAAAATTTGGAAAATTTTTGCTACTCGTTTATAAATCGCTAATTTAATTTCTGATTTATTTAATCTTTTGCATTCTTTCCCCCCTTTTTAACTAGAAAAACAGATTTTTTTTGACTTTTTTTTGATTCCCTTTTAAAAAATATTTTTGAAATTTAAATTTTTTTAAAGATGCATTTTCACTCTTTGTTGTATCAACCCATGTTTTTATAAAACTACTCTAGCAAAATGATTACCCACCCCCTTTAAAAAACACAAATTTTTTAGTGAAGGGTTTTTTATCATTGATCAGTATATTTTGTCAGTTTAATAAAATGCACCAATAATAATATAGTTTTTTTGGGACGTTCCTAGTTTTGACCTCGTTGTAATAACGTAAAATTTAAATCTCATCATAAATATTTTTCTCATGGTTCACTCTACACAAACCCCCAACTGAACTCTACACCCCCCCTAGTATCCCACGTTCCCCTTTTCCCCCAGGGGCTTGTCCCGGGAAATTACAGTTATTGACTCTAAAACCCGGGGTAAAATAATTTGTTTTTGTGAAAACTATAATACTTTCGTTGAAAAAAAATCTAGATGGTGCGCCCCCAAAATTTGAAATTTAAACCCCGCAGCTACTTTTCATTGCAATTTTTAAACCAAAATGCAGGGTGTTGGGTTAATTACATAGTTTCCCTGAATAAATTTATAGATCAGAAAGATTTTTTTACTTGACATCAGAAATCCGTGCAATAATTGTTCTGTTCGTATTACAAATACGAGCGACTGATGAGCAATCGATAGACTAGGATGATGAAAAAAGGGTACAAAAACTCCGTGTTTAGGGCAGGATTGGAACCCTTTTCCCCCTTAATGATTTTCCCTTAAACCCCAATGCTCTAAACCGAACCCCCTTTTTTTCCGCTGCTTCAAATTTCCACCTAAAATCGTCTTCGTCCTTGTGCTTTTCTTTAGACATTCTTCATATTTTTTTCCTCTTTTAATCCTAAATTTCCCCCGTAAAAATTTTTCCCCGACAAGAAAAATTGGGAAACCAGCTTCCTTATTTTTTAAAACCCCCTTTGGGATCCCACCCCCTTTAAGGCTAAATTTTCTTCCACCCCATCTTCTTCCTCCAACTGTTAGTTTTCATTTTGTTTTGACAATCTTTTTTTTTATAGTCTCACCCCCTGGGCTTACCTGAAAATTTTATCCTTTTTTCCATGATACCCGTTGCACATTTTTTTTGGAGAAATAAAAATTTTGAAAAAGTGGGATTAAAGGTCTATATAGTACAACGATTCGAAAAACCTTTGGGAAAATTTACTTATAAATAAAGTCACGTAGGCCCTAGTGCCCATTATCGATCATGACAAAAAATTTAAATTGTTTTGTCAAAATTTCAGGTTTATTAAAGAATATTTGGGGAATGAGGGTTTTGGCAGAGGATTTTGTTTGGGGGGGGGGGGGGGGGAAGGAGAGAGCATGTGTTAGAGGTAGCTAGGAAGGGGAATAGTCTAATGCTCTGTTATGAGCCAGAAGGGGGGGTTTTAGATCAAGTATGAGACAATGGAGATCCAAGTCTAGGAAAGTCAGGGAAATTTTTTCGTTTTTTCGGGGAATTCCTCTCATAAATCTTGCAAACCAAATTTTTTAAAATTCTTTTAAAAAAAAACAAAAAATGGCCCTTTTTTTTAAAAATTTTTCCTGGGCCCCGGAATTCACACGCTCACGGTTTTTTTGGGGGGAAAAAATATTTCTATTATTAGACCCAATTTTTTTTCTCTGGTGGGAGGTAAGCCTTGGAAGTCTTAAAAATATGAACACCTGTCTGGAAAATTTTCGGGGAATTTAAATGGAAATATTGTCGACCCACCTGAGTTAGTGGGCCCATACCAGTAGGAGTAGGGGGGGGCCGGCAGCATGGGATCCCTAATAGGGGAGGAGAACCATGGGGCAGCAAAGGGGGGCAGGGGAGTTTTAGGCAGTAGGGGTGGGAGGAAGATGTGGGGGGTTGGTAAAAGGGAACATACCCCAATTTTTTTTTAATTGGGCTATTTTTTTAGTTTATTTGGGGGGGGGGTCAGGGAAAGGGGGGGAGGGAGTGGACAGGAGGGATCGGGTCAGGGGAAGTGGGGTTTTAAAAAGGGCTTCCACAATGGGTTACAGGGGGAAACAAAATTAGAGGCGGGGGGGCGTCAGTGGAAGTTCCAGCAGAAGTAAAAACCAAAAGACCTGGGGGGTAAGGGTTTGGTGGAAAGTACTGTCGGGGGTGGAAAATTTGGGGGGGAACCTTTTTGGTTGTGACATTATCCCTTTCCCGAGTCCGGTCGCATTGGGAAAGGGGGGCGAGTTTAGGGGAAATTGCTTGCCACTGGAGGGAAAGGGGATTTGATTGGCTTGCCAATTAATTTTTATTCCCTCAAAAATGGGCGGAGCTTAAAAACATCAAAATAAGTAAAACGGGGGATAGAAATTGGGTATTTCCTCATTTCCCCAATTTGGGACCCTGCTTCAGGGCGCATCATTTATCATGCTCTAATTTTATATTCTATTCATTTTTGGGAAACAATACTTAAATGAAAAATATCTAGCAAACAATCTTTTTTTGTAAAACGATTATTTTCGATTTTTTTGACACAGTCTTTTAGCTTGTTCCCAACAATGAAAGCATCACACATGTAAAAATTTAAACAATGACAAAAAATTTTTCCCTCAACATTTATTTGCCCAAAAAAACAATGATCGGTTTTCCCGGAAAGAATTCTTTGTAATTTTGCTCAGCTTTTTTAGACAAGAAATATACTAACTTTCTAGATAAAAAGTCCCACTAAACAAAAATTTAACAGCTAGAGTAAAAATGCAGCGTGCACTTTTTCCCGGGCCTCATCCGCACCCTATGAGTGTGTTTTTTGGGGAAAAAAACAAAAATTTGGGCATATTACTAAATGCTGCAAAGTTTTGTTCAGGGCATTTTCTTTGGGAAAGTTAGTTTATTTCTTTTTTAAAACAGCCCTGATGCATATTTTTAAAGAGGCTTGTAAAAAAACCCCGTCAGTTGTTTTTTGTAAAAAAAAAATTGTTGAGAAAACTTTATAGTCATTGATAATTTTCCATCTAAAATGTTTTACATTTTTAACAACCCTAACGACTGTGTAAAAAAATATAATAATCGCTTTTACAAGGAACGATATATTTCCTAAATATTTTTCATTTAAATATTTTTTTGCAGGGGTTGAAAAATTTTTTGCCCGGGCCCAAAAAAAACCCGGGGGGTTTTTTTCAACCAAAAACCCACTTAAAAAAAACCCAGTACAAAGTGGGTTTTTGGGGGGTTTTTGAGAAAACAACAAAAAGATTCATTTTAAATTTTTTATTCCAGAAACTGAAAAAAAAGTAAAAGTATATTGTAAGTACACTACAAAAATTTCCCAAATAATAATAAAGGGCATGGGCCCTGGGGATTCTTATTATTACTCATTTTTTTTTTTTGGGAAATTTAAATTTAAAACTTTTTTTTTTATTGTTGTTTAATCAATTTTATTTTTTTTCATTCGGTGCCCTTTGGGTGGCAGTTTTTTAATTTGTAGAACAGAGTTTTTTTTTTTACTTTAAAAATAAAAGTTTCAGGAAATTTTTCAAGATAAGATAATGAAATTAAAAATTTTAAACATTTTATAGGCTATTCATTATGCAAATTAAAATTTTTAAGCGCAAAACCGAGATGCCTTAACCTCTAAAAAAATGCACCCACTAGGTCACTGCAAAATTAAAAAAAACTGATTTTTTTTCCAACTCCCCTAATTTTTTTGTGTATGGGCCCAAAACCCTATTTTAAAAATCTAACCAATAATGGGAAAATTTCCAAAATAGACATTTTACACATTTAGCTTGAAATTTCCCCAAAAAACCCCCAAAAAAAACCCGCCAAAAAAAAAACCCCCAAAAAAAAAAAACCCCGGCCCCGGGTTTTTTTTTTTTCAGAAAAACCCCCGGGGTTTTTTTCTAAACCCTCCCTAAAAATGAATAGAAAAAATTTTGAGCGTGATAAGTGTGCACGGGAAAAAGGGCGTCAATTTGGGGAAATGAGGTTTTTCCCCAAATAAATTCCCCCATTTTCCCCCTCGTGACGTTGGGAGGGGGGGTCCCTTTAAAGGGTCTTTTCAATTATCCCTTTCTTTTAAACCTTTAAAATAGAAAGAACTTAAAATAAGGAAAAAATGATTATTGTTTCGACATTGACAAATTAATTTTTAATTAAATATTTATCGGTCGGGACTTTTTCCCGTCGTGAGTTCCCAAAGCTTTGGGGAAAATCCTTAAATTTATATCTTTACCGGCCCTAGTTTTTCCCACACAGACTAAGGGCGTATTTTTTCGTGGGATTTATAAATTTGTGCTACTTTACTTTATGAAAGTTTGAAAAAAAAATATTAAAACGGGGTATGGGGGGTGTTATTTTAAGGTTGCCCCCAACCCAAACCATTTTTAAAAGTTTTGGAAAAAAATGCTTTCAAAAAAAAAACCCTTTTTTCACTGAGGATGGGATTTTCCTTTTGGGGAACCAAGATTTTGAGGGAAGATGGAAAATGGATCAGAAACTGTTTCAAATCCCAAATGCTTAACAATAGTCTGCTGACTCGCATTTTTACTGATGCATGATTGCAAAGTCACTCCCGGGTTTTTGATCATTTTTTAAATTTAAATTTGGGGGAACTGGTAGTCGCTACACCCCCCAAAATAAAATTTTGGGAAAACACCCCCCCAATATTGCACTGAAGTACTAACTAAAAAATGGTCAACACGAATGGAATGATAGACTAAAAATTAAGACATTTATACAAAACCGGGTGTTCATTGCACATTTTAAAGGGAATTTTAAACTTTTTTTTTATGAGTTTGAAGGAAGTGCCAATGGAAAAAGGAAACGACTAATGCCCCGAGGCACTAGACCCACATCACAGTTTTCCATGAAACTTTGTAGGGACAGTACTGAACAAGGAAATATGACCCCCCATTTAAAATTTGGTTCGAGTGTGAACAAAAGGGAAAGGGAACCCCAAAAAGCAATACCTATGAAAAATATGAGCCCCCACGTAACAACTCCCGAGTTTTATAAAAATATTACTAGCACAATTGAAAGGGAACGGTACATATATACCCCAATTAAAAAAAAAAATGGGTCGCTATTCTTTCGCTCCAAAGGGAACCCCATGGGGTATAAAACTGGGGCGTAGCTATAAAAGCAAGAAAAACATAAACTTCCCTCAACTCAAAGATTGTCAGAAACTTTTTAATTATTAACGCCCAATTGGGTGTACCCAAAGTTGAATACAGGATGGGAGAGGGTTTGGACATGTAAAAAAAAGGGGGGGGAAGAGAGGAGGCTTGTGCTCAAGAGAATAATAAAAAAAGGAAAATGGATCAAATAATGTGGGGGCCCAAAGAAAGATTTCATAGGAAAGAGTAGAGGGGGGAAAAAGGTGGGAGAGGAAAATTGTGGGGAGAATAGAAAAAAAGGGGAAAGAATTCTCTTTGAAAAACCCCAAAAGCTGACCCAGCCAGAAGAAATTAATAAAAAATTTACCTATTTTTTATTTTTTTAAACAAAAATGTGAAATTTTAAAACACAAACCAAAAGATCTTTAAAAAAAAGGGGGCTATATGACCCATGAAATCTGTGATAATATCACGAGCGGATGAAGGGATGGGTCCCAAATTTCCTTTCCCAACGGCTAACCTGAAGTGGAGTAGGGACCCACTTTTTAAAAAACAAATCCTGTCGCCAAAACTACAGCTCATGTGAAACCGGCTTTTGGGTGGAAACATTTGGTGGCTCGTTGGTCTTGTAGTTAGCGTCTCTGCTTCCAATGCAGAATTTTCCAGGGTACGTTTCCCCCGCTAAATTTTCAGTTTTTTTTAACCCTTCGATTTGGACTTACCCCCGTCTTGGGAAATTCTTTTAAAAGGGTGACTTTGGAGCCGTCCTAGCAACGGGCACATAAAAAAATTCAAAGTTATTCTGAATGGGCCCTTTTTTGATTCGGCGTTGACCCGCGGGTGTTTCAACCCCCCCTTACCACTGATTGCTATTTTTCCCTATTGAAAAAAAAATAAATTTTTTGGGTTTGGTTATCGCTCCATTCTTCGATTGCTCGGGGCCTCAAAAAAGGTTTTTGGGCTTGGTCGTTTTGGTTTAAGTCCCCCACTAAAATCAGTTATTGACTAAAGTGGGTAACTCTAAATCCCAAATTTATTTTTTTAAATGACAAACATGGAAGTACTGTAGAAGACGGAATAAAAAACCACCTTTCCCAAAGAATTGATTTACCAACAGAAAAAACACATTTTGGGACGATGGGTTTGATGATGTGATCTTTTTTGCCCCAAAAAAAAAAGGAAAGTGTGAATTTGGATTAAATCCCACAACAATCAAAACTGAAGAACCAAATAAAAAGGGTTAAAAAAATTTTAAAACACCTCAATCCCCAAAAGGGAAACAAAAGGGCCCACTTGCATTGAATCGGAATTAACAAGTTAATTTTTTTTGGGGTTAACGGGGAAAACACCCCGGCCCGGGTGAAAAAGGGGAAATTTGTGTACACAAAAAAAAGACAAAAAGATAATCGTTGAACTACTTTTCTGGGGGACCTAAAATGACCCGCCTGTAGTGGGCAGCGTTACGGTCACAATTTTTTGTTTTCCCCTAAGGCATAGCAACGGGCATAGGTAAAAAAAACCACGGATCTATAATCCCCAAAACAATCGAAGGTTATTAACTTCCCTTTCTCGGGGGGTGAGGAAATCCCTGGACCGGGAAGACCCGGGTTTCAATCCCCGACTGAGCTCAAAGAAAAAATGAGGATGCACATGATAATTACATTACGCTCGAAAAAAACCGGGATATTTTAGTATCATTCCGAAAAATCGTTTATAAAAATATTTTTGAAATGCAGGTTTCATTAAAATAAATTTCCCAAACAAATCGTATTTTTGTTTCCCACACTTAAGGCCCCCAAGATTTGCACGGGTTTCTCAGGGAAAAAATTTTTTGGGGTGGCCCTTCTTGTCAAATTTTTTAAAATTCACCCCCTTTCGGTCAGTAAAATAGCACATTTTTTAAAACAACCATTCGATTTTAAAAGATTGTTTTTCCCCTCACTGGGGATCCATTTAAGGTATTCTTTATTGCCTGTAAAAAAAAATTGAAACTATTGATTGGGCCCATCACACGTCTCATCAAATTTTTTAATTTTAACGAAGTCTTTACAACCATTCACAAGTAATATTCATTTTAGGAGGGGGGTTCCAGTTTTTGGTGCTATTCTTTTTCCCCCCCCCCCCCCACCCCCCCCTCAAAAAAACACTCACAAGTTCCTACAAAAAAATTGTCTTTTATCGAAACTGTCCAAAATTTTATAAAATTTTTAGTGGGGAGGTCAATTTTTTTTTAATTTTAATTTTTTCCCTTTTGCCCACGGACCCATTTAATGGGAAAACTGAATCCAAAATAATTAAATTTGCAGTTTTTGTTTTTCGATAGCAATAGACTATTGACAGTCACCTTTTTTCCCTACGAAAAAAAAAAAAAACCCCAATTTGCCCAAAAAATAAGGTAAAGTTCGGTGATTTCCCCAATTTTTAATTAAAATTTTCAATAAATTTAAAATTTGGGAAATACGCATACTAGATACCAAATTTTTTTTATTTTTTTTTAAACCGTTGGGGGTTGAAATTTCATAAACTGTTTTTAAAAAAGGTTTTACCCGGGAAAAAACAGAAAGCTGCTTCCCAAAAACCCTGTCTCCCCGGCGTCAGCCTCAGCGACTACTAAGTCTTCACGAGAAAAACCCTTTGTTCTCAAAACACGTCAAAGAAATCAAATTTAAAATGGTTTAAAAAGCTCTGGAGAAAAATTGAAAATAAGTACGAGAATTCCAAAAAGCAAAACAAAAACAGATATTTTTTTTGGCCCCCCCAACAACAAAAAACAGAATTGTTTAAATTTTTTAAACCCTAAATTCCCCCATTGTTTTGCGAAGAAGCCCAAACCCCCTTTTTGTACCCCTTGTGGGCGACCTTTTTCCCCTAAAACCCTGGGATATAGTAGGGTTTTTTATAGACCCAAATTTTGTTTTTGTATGTTGTTTTTGCATAAAAAAAGTCTGTTTTTTTGTGTGGTTTTCAGAAATTTTGGTACGTGTTTTAATTTTTTTTTCTCCAGGGGGTTGTTTCCCTTTTAATTTGAGTGCTTACAAGCATGCCCTGACTGCCTGCCTCGTGGAGACAACATAAATTGTTTAGAGGTACCATATTTGGATCCCAAAAATTAAAAATTTTTTTTTATTTTTCTGCCTTTCCCATGTTTAAAAAATTTTTTTAATCCCAAAACAAAATTTAAGGCTTTTTCCCCCCCAGGAAAAAAATAAACAAAAATTAAATTGGTAAGCCCTTTTTTCCATGGCCCAATCTGCCCTTTTATTATTTTGACGTTTCAAACCCCCCAATGTGTGGGCCAAACAAGCAAACGGTTTTTCCCGAAATTCAATCCCCGGCCAAGTTGGGGTTTCCCCGTAAAATTTTCAAAATTTTGTTCCATTTTTAAATTTAAAAAAAAACCCCTTTAAAAAATTAAATTTAGCATTTTGTCCTAATTAAACTGTCCAAATATTCATTAAAAGCATTTGACACTAAATGACTTGGGGTTTGTTTGCGAAAAAAAAATCCCGAATTTTTGGGAATTTTTAAATTTTTTATATGTAATATTCAGAAATGAAAAAAATCTATCTCGACCAGGGTTTTGAAACCTGGGTCTCCCACATTCCAGACCAGGGCTAGGTAAACCCGGGGTTGGGAATTTTTAAAAATTCTGAATTGTAGTTGCCTTCAGTTTTTATAATGCCCAAAATACAAATTTAGAAATTTAAAAAGGTTTTTGGGGGTTTAATTGGCTAAGGGGGACCTACCTGGAATTTGGAAGACCTGGGTTTTGGGAAACCCCGGGCGGGATTTGGGTTTATTAATTTTTTTTAAAATTCTCCAATTTAAATTTTTTTGCGTTTCTATGTAGCTTTAAAACTTGATTTCTCTTTTCCTTTTAAATTTTAAATTTCCAACAACATAGAATGTCAAATGAGTAAACAATGTTGGTGGAAAAAAATTTAAATTTTTAAACGTTTTTTTACAGCAAAATATGTCGTAGAAATTTGGGGGAAATTTTTAAAAATAAAGTTTTGGGACAAAGGGGGAAACCCAAGTGGGCGTTTTCCCCTTCTCTCCGGTCAGCTTTGGGAAAAGGCGATTAAAACCCCGGGTAAAAGTTTCGTAAGCGAAAAGCGCGAGAAACCCCACCACGGACCGGAATTAATTATTTTTCATATTGTAAAAAACAAAAGACATTAGGTTTTTTAGTTGGGAAATGAAATCTACTTTACCCGGGTTTCCAAACCCTTTCCCAAAATGCTCATGGAAAAAAAGCACGTAAAAAAAAATTTTTTTCCGTTTGGCATCAGATAACATTTGGGATCCGATTGCTTTGTGGGCCCACTGGAGGGCACGGGGTTTTATAGATTATGCATAACTAAAAAAATTTTTCCTTTTAAAGTTGGGCCCAAAAAAATCTTGAATGCGAAATACATTTTTGCAAAAAAAGGACAGGCGCGTTTGGGATGCGAGGATGCCACAGCTTTCACACAACGTGGCTGCGTCTCGCTTAGGTTGCCCCTCAGTCCCCGAGTCCTTTTTCGACCGCGCGGAAAAATGGGGCCATTTAACTCATAATGGTTTTTTTAAATTTTGGAAACCCTCATCTACAAAGAAAAGCCATTATCTTCTTTTTCAAAAATTTTGCATTTGTGATGTTATTTGGGTTTTGTTGATTTTTTTGGGCGAGTCAAAAAATACGGGGAGTTACATTTTTGTACCATGTAATTCCTTTGGGCGCTGAACCCAAGAGAGAACCAATTTCCTTCCCGCCTTCAAAACTTAGGTTCCCTATAGATGTAACAAAAATTATTTTTTGTAACAGATGTTTAGGGGGAACCCAAAAGCTTACCTTTAAAAAAACCCCTTGTGATTTTTAAAAATTTTCAAAAAAAAGTTCCCCCCAAACTTTCAGTTGCCATCAGGAGGGGGTTATGGTTTCTTCCCATTTCCTACCCCAAAATGTTCTATTTTTTGTGTTCTGTTAGTTTTTTGTTCCTCGCCCGTTGCTTAAAGAGTCTTCACGAGGGAAAAGGGATGTACTCGGCACGCTCGTAAACCTCAAATTAAGGTGTACAACGCCCCGGGAGAAAAAAATTTTAAACGACATACCCAAATTTTATAATTTCCCCTGACACAGATATTTTTATGCTGAAAAAAAATTCAACAAACAGAAAATTTCTTAATGTAATAAAACCCCATATTTACCCTAGTTAAGGGGTAAAGTCAACGGGGCTGAGAAACAACCTCCCTCTTTTAAAACCCTTTTCCCCCGGGCTTCATGTGGGAACCATGGTGAAAAGTGGGTTTTTTACATATACCCCCAAAATTTTGCTTGGTATGTTTTTCTGCATAGAAAAAATGTGTCATTGATTTTAGAACTCTCGTATGTTTTCCCAAATTTTTTTCCAGAGCGTTTTACATCTTTAAATTTGGGGTGCTTATGATTGGGGCCGTGCAATGCCTGTCTCCGGTGAAAACTCTTTAAAAATGTAAAAGGACCCCAGACTTTTTTATTTTTATCTTCAATCTAACCAATTTCCCTTTTTTGTATGCTATCTTGATGCTGCTTTAATCACTGGTTTTAAAAGTTTCCATTTTGAAAAATTTTTTTTATGTTGGGTTGTTCCAGATGATTTTGGGAAAAGTCTTCTAGTGCAGCAATATCTGCGCATTAAAAACTCTGACCTTCGAACACTTGACACGCAACCTTTGAACTTTGCTCTCAGAATTTTATGTGCATTACCACGCCCTTGGACCACTGGCCAAAACTACGAACAGACCCACCTGGGGAAACAAATTTGGTGAAAAATCACCACGTAATAATCCTTGCCACTTTGCAATTTCAAAGGGCCCTGGACATAGTCCCTTTTTTCCCCGGCCACCCTTTTTGTAATGCACTTTCAAAATACGTTGTAATTGTTAAATTTGTACAGCTGTGGGGAATAAAAAAAATGTTTAACCCATGCCGTTGTTGTGATAATTCATTTGTAAATACCCTTCTTATTTCCCATTTTCTTTTTGGGATTTACTAACACCTTTTTAAATCCCATTTTGCAGGGGATCCCACTACTAATTGGAATTTATGATGGGTGAAGGATTATTGGAAAACTGTTGGTCCCTTATCCTAAATTTCCCATATGTCTGCACTTGTCATTTAAAAGGTTCCCTTTTAATGGACCCCGTTTTTAAAGGAAAGTGTGGAGCTAAACCAAAACCCTTTTTTTTGTTGGTTTTACACTTTTTCCCTTTTGAAAAAGGTCCCTTTAAGGGAAAATTTTTAAAAGCTGACAAGTGCCGACATACTAGCAAAAAGGACATGACCAACAGTCTCCAATAATCCCCTTAAAACCCCTTCCCTACCCCCAAATTTGTGGGCTTTAGCTTTCTTTTTTAAAAGGGCCTTTCTAGGTTAGGGGCTTAACTAGCAGTTTACCCAGTTTATGGACATACCATTTTTTTCCAAAGGCCCCCCCCTTTTTGGTGACCCCACTTTTGGATTAGCTGTTTTTTTCCCCAAAGGGTAAAATTAGTATAATAAAAAAATAATTATTATTTTTATAATTAATAAAAAAGTAAATAAAACAAATTTAAATTGGGAAAAAAAATAATTTATTAACAATATTAAATTTAAAAAACAATAAATATTACAAATTACCTGAAAACCCCGGGAAAAAAAAGCACAAAAAACGGGGCCAAAAAAAAAACGCTTTTTATCTACCTAAGTTTTTTTTTGCACTTCAGAGCTACCATCCCCCCCCAAAATACTTTTTCACTTAAATGAAGTGTTTTTCCCCAAAGCAGAGACGGAATTTGACGGCAAAAAATTTGATGAAGTACCCACCAAACCATATCAGTTGCTAGTTCTAAAAAATGGACTGGTCCCCAAAAAATTTGAACTAACCGTTTTTTTCAAGAACTAGCAACTTCAATGGGTATTTTTTCACCCCCCAAATTCCCCCATCAGTCCCTCCGGTAAGGAGAACCCCAAAAATTGTTTAAGTGTAGCAAAAGCAGCAAAAGAGGGGAAAAAGCCAAAAAACCACTATGAGGGCAAGCAGCCGGGGAGAACAAATACACTAGGTCCTTCCCTGGGGTTAAATGGCCATTTTTGCCCCCCTGGGTTTTTTTAAATATTGGAAACCCCCTTTAAATAAATTTTTTGCTTTTAAAAAAAACAGTATACCCTTTCCCCAATTTTTTGGAAAATTCATTTATTTATTTAGTTCCCCGTCTACCCCATTTTGATATTTTACAGGTTTATTTACAAAATTTAAAATAGGATTGCCCTACAAATAAAACAAATTTAAATTTTTAGTCTACCCACTCCCCCAACCCCCCCAGTTCAAACTGGTTTTTAGTGGGGGGGACATTTAAAATCAATTTGCTTTACCCAACATTTCATTTTATAAAAGGAATGATGATAACAAGTTTCCCCGAGAAAAGTGTTCAACACTAAAAAAAACCCTTTCCCCAAGATTTTTTAAAATTTTAAAAAAATTCCAATGGTTTTTTTACAAAGGTTCTTTAAGCTAAATTTAAAAAACCCAACCCCAAAAGAATTTATTTATTTTTATAACGTCCGATCTATTTAGTTTTTTAAAAAAAATTTACAAAGGGGATCTGGGCCCCCCCCCCCCCACCCCCCTCCAGGGGGCACAAGCACGAAGAGTTTTAAAGGGGGGCCAATGAGCTCAAAAATTTTCCCCGTGTTTAAAAACAACAGACCCCTGCCCAAAATTATGTTTTGTGGTTTTGAGAGAAAATATAGCGCAGGGAAAAAAAATTGTAATGTTTATGGTAAAATAAGTTTTTTTAATTAAAACATTTAATTAATTAAAATTTCCTATAATCAAAATACAAATTTTGATTGTTATATTTTAACACTTTTTCTTTATTTATATAATTCTAACCAAAAACCCGGGTTTCTGCAATCATTTTTGGGGTAAATTTGGGAGCGTTTTCCCCCAAAATTTCACTAAAAAAAACTGTTTAAGCAGGGGGCTACCACCTTTTAAAAAGGGCCCGGTTCTTTTTTGAGCGCAATGTAAAAAAGTTCTCACAAAATGTCGACCCAACGATAGGTCTGTTCATTTCTAGTACTAAATTAGAAAGCATTCAAAGTTCTAAAATTAAATTTTGGTTTATGGGGTACAACCAAAATGGCTTGCCCGATTAAAATTTAAATTTATTGAATTGTTTTCATAGAAAACAGTACAGTTTAAATTTTTTTAAAAACAGGTTTTTGTCTATTTAAACAATGTTAAAATTTGGCAACATTTGATGATTTTAACCCTTTTTTTTCGATTTGGGTGTTTTGTTAGCAATGTAAAACTATACCCACTTCAGTGACTAAAAAAAAGTTATGTTTGGGGGAAAAACCCAAGTATAGACCCAAACAACTTCTAGGGTTTTTGAAAAATTGACAGAAACTATTTTGCTTTTTAAAAACAAAAAATGTAGAGGTTGGGGGGAATTAGTTTTAAAAACCCTTTTAAAATTCCCCAAAAAACAAAATTAAATGTGAAATTTAAAATTTAGACTTTTGCCAAAAGGAGAGTAAAAGGGGGGGTCAACTTTATACGGGGTCCCACTTTATTTCAATTTGGCCCAAAAATTTAAAAAGGGCTGTTTGTATTAGGGTAAAGCCCTGACCGACCAAACTTCTTCTGAAATGCCCACATTTTTGGGAAACTATGGGCCCTTTGGCCGGGCCTTTGGGGCTCTAGCTGGGAAAGAATTTTTTCTACTTTCACAGCAAATTCAAAAAAAAAATACCGGGGTTTTTTTGATGAAACTGGTTTTCCCTGCTTGGGAAATTTAGAATTCATTATCGGGGAACCCCCCAAAATATTTTAGAGTTTTTTTTAACGTTTATTCTATTCAGTTACAAAAAATGCAAAAACACTGGCCCTTTTAAAAAATGCGCACTCCCCTTTTTAAATTTAAAATTTTAAATTTTTAATTGGTTTTTTTTTTGGGCAAAACCTTCAACAGAGGGTGCTAGTGTATAAAATATTTTAAAACCCAAAAGTGTTTTATCAAGGTCATAAATAATTAAAAAAAAATGTGTACCAAACCAACCCCCTCAGATGCAAATTTACTGTTTCCAGAGTGGACGTAATTACTGGGATGATCATTGGTTTTCCAAAGCTTTATTTTTGGCTCCAAAGTCCCCCCTTTTACAGTTTAAAAACTTACTGGAACCTAGGAATTGAACCCGGGACCCCCCTGCAAAAAAAGGGAAATGGGGAGAAGCCCAAAGGACCAACAAGCATTCAGGTACAAAAAGCAAGCATGAACCTAAGGGTACATACGTAAATTTCTTAAAAATTTACCTTTTTATAATTAAAAAATGACAACATGAAATTTCAATATTAAAGGGCAAAATGTTTCAAATTTAAAAATCTTTGTTTTTTTTTGGGAAAAAAAATCCCCTATTTTGTAATTTTATTTCATGATAGTCCCTTTGAAATTATTATTCATTTATTAAAAAAAGTTACAAATTAAAAATTAAAAAAGCAAAAATAACACTATTTTTAAAGCAAAAAACTGTGTACCGGAAAAGTACTTAGGTAACCCGGAATCGGTTTTTTCCAAAAAAAAGAAATCAGTTTCAACCCTTTTAAGCAGTTTCCCGAGGAACACAATGGGCTTTTCATAATATAGGGCCCTTCTATCTTAAACCCAAAAGGGTTTTACAAAAGGCCCTTCTCGGTTTCCCAAAATTTGGGTTTTTTTTGTAGCCCAAATTTTAACAGGGCCCCATTTGTTGATTGGGAAGTATGCCAGTGGGACCTGATTTCATAATCAATATGCTTTTTTTAGAGAACAACACAAAAACCAAAAGGGCCTTTGCAAGTCACTGTTTTCAGTAAATCTAGGATTAAATTGGGAAAACCCGAAAATGTTTGAAAGCCAAAAAATGTGATTTGCCCAAATTTCCCCCCGGGTTTGGGATAACTATGCCATCACCTCGGAAAATTTTGTGATTGATTTAAAACTAGTATTGACATAAACAGCAAACTTGTAGAGTAAAGTAACTAACTTTTTTCTTGGGACATCTAATTTTAGAAATATAAGTCCCCCAGGCTTTTTTAACAAAAACTTCTGTAGGGAAATTCCAAAACACTTTTTTATAAAAACCCCGGGTTTTAATTTTTAAAAGAGGGGGTTTTCTGTAAAAGTGTATACCTTCGTGAGGATTTTTCATCAGCACGGGAAAAATACGTTTTGGGAGCCTCTTTCGATTTGCATGCCTATTTTATTTGTGACTTTAAAAATTTTAAAAAAAGTTTTTTTAAAACCCGACTTTAATCGATTTCATCGGCAACGACTTTTCATGTAAAATTTCTAGGGAAAACCTTAAATCCCGGCCGGGGTTGATGGGTGAGCTTTTTATAGTTTTTAGTTTTTCGTGGATATCTTTACTTTTTTTAAATGCTTTGTTTTTTGCCTAGCATTTTAGGTTTATTGGGTTGCAAGTTTTTATTGTTTCTTTTCAATTGGGTTTTTTTACCGTAAAAAACTTAATTTTAAAACTTTTTTTTTCTATGGATTTTTTTTGGCCCAATTTTTTCAACTTTTTTTTTCAAAAAAGGTTTCTACATCACCATAACCTTTAAAGCCATGTATAAAATGAACGTTTTTGCCCCCCCCCCCGGGTTTTGGGGGGGGGCAGAATTGGGCCCCAAAAGGCCCCCAAAAATATCGCAAAAAAAAATCAAAAAAAAATTATATTAAAAAACTTTATTTTATAATTTTTTTTTGGCTAAATTTTTAACTTTTTTTTTCAAAATGTACTACATTCCCCAATAAACCTTTTAAAGCCCTTTTGTAATTTTGAACGTTTTAGCCCCACCCTTTGGGCAGAATTGGCCCAAATGGTACGAAAATAAACGCCCAAAAAAATCGAAAAAAACCCCCTTTAAAAATACGATATTATGAAAATATTTTTTTTGATTGTACCCAAAAAAGTAAAACAAGTCAAGTTCAGAGATTTCGAAGGTTTCCCGTCAAATTTTCATGAAATCGATATGCCCCTTTGCCCGGGAAGAGCGAACAAACAGACAAAAAAAACAAACAAAAAAAAAAAAAACAAAAACAAAAAAAAACAAACAAAAAAAAAAACACCCAAGCTAAATTTTTTGGGGGGTCAGTGAAATTGAAGTCTTCGCTTCACTCGCTTCGCTCATCCAATAAAGTAATCAATATTTTGACAACAAGGTAATCCCAATTCAAAAGTCATGAAAGATCCACAGAGACTGACCACCTAGTCCAAATATGGACCTGTGTGTACTAAACAGATGAAAATTAATTTAAAACTCAACTGCAATTTTAATCAATCAAAAGTAGGCTACATATTTTCAATGAATAATGTAGCCTACCTATGTATGTACCTGAATACAAATAAATCTGAATCTGAGTTCTACTGAGGTAGTATAAAGTATTACGTATACTATTGCATTTCTAGCGCGAACGGCAAGTGACGTCATAGTTTGGGTCACCACATTGTTGTAATTTAATTAACAACCACACTCTAGATAAAGATGATAAATTAACTTGTCATGCACTCAGCAGTTTGTGTTAAAAGTCATTAAAGTTAATTAATTAATTGCCCATATTGTTGCAGTTTAGAAATAAGAAATAAAACTGTGGCCGGGCAGCCTGTTAGGCCTGCCACACCCAAATTTTTGCATAAATATTTGCATACGCAAATATCCAAAGTTTACCATAAAGCAGAGAAATCTTACTAAAATAATATCACAAGTGTTTTCAGTGCCTAGTAATTAGACCTATGGTCTACATAAATAGCCTACTAGGGGGCTATAGGCGATTGACAAGGTGGTTTGTCAATCGATTTTTTATGCATAGTTTTCGGGAACGCGAGCTCGGCCTGTAGGGTAGCTCAGACGGTCGATGTGGGGATCGTTCGTTCAGGCGACAACCGAGAAAATCAATAGTCACGTGACATCGGAATGCGGCCAAGCCAGCGAGCCAGGCCAGGGAGCCAGTTGCCTCGTGGAAAGTAACACCAAACAGGTGGAATCGAGTAGACCGTGATTTGAGTAACGCTGCCGTCCCATTGGCTGAGAGCCATCGGCGGGCACTCGAAGTTTGAATTGCGGCGACTCGACCCACCCGCGCCTGAGAGATGCGCGACACCCGCCTAAAATGCGTGAGAGCGCATGCGCAAGGACGTTGCTCCGGGGTTGTGCGTCCACTTGGTCGTGAGGAAGAACCGAAGCGTGATTTTCTTGTGATTAGGGGCGAAGAAATAGATTTTTTGCTGTACCGAATTCATGGGGAAATCCCATGGAGTCCCCGGAGGGACTACGGTTCCCCCCGGAGGGAAAAGGGCGTCGCCGCCCGACAAGGCAACTAGATATCATATAATTATCCTTATCAATATTACGTAGTGAGAGCTTTGGGGTACCCTTTGGGCCCAGCCCCCAAAGCTGGGCCCGGCCATTTTTTTATCCTCTCCCGTACGAGCCGCCCACGCCTGATCGGGTTTCCCAAATGGGGCTTTTTATCCTATTTTCTCCGATTTTTCCAAGGGAAACCCATTTTTTTTCCCCTTGTTTCTCATAAAAATTTTTGGGTCCATACTCGAGCTAAACATTTCCCAAAACCTCCTCAACCCACACTTTAAATGCTGGTGGATCTGGGCCCTTTGGGCGCTTTTCATTCAGTTAGCCCCAAAATCTTGTGCTGCATACACTTTCCACGTCCCCCTCCCCATCAGTCTTTAAAATATTCCAGGGCGTTCCTGGAGGAACCCAAAGCCCGGGGACCCCCGGGAAAATGCCGGACGAGGGGACTGGCGCAGGGCGCGGGGAAAGCCCCAAAACATGAAGATTTAGGGGACGACGCCGTGGAACAACCCCGCGCAGAGAGGGTTTTGGTAGCAAAAAAACCCTTTTATGAATGAGGAAACTTGTATGTTTTTGGGTTTTAAATTTGATCATGTTTTTTTAAAAATTCTAAAAAATCAAAAGGGGGGAAAAGGGGGGATCCAATAATTTTTTTTATTTTTTTTTTTTGGTCAACTTGTCATTTTTTTGGACCTTTGTTTTTACCAAATAACTTTCCACTACATAAAGTTGAATTCACTTACCCAAACAGAACCCGAGTCATTTAAATGGAAGCCCCCTTTTGTTCCTTTTCATAACCAGCATGTTGACGCATCACGTCGAACCGTCATCAAGTCACCCATGCAGGGTTCTAGCTTTGCATATTTTAAAAAATTTAAACCCAAACCCCACTTCCTGAGGCCCAAGGAGTGGGAAATGGGGCAAGAACATCCCCTGGAGGCGACCCCCCTCATCGCAGCGCCAGGGAAGGGTTTGGGACCAGTGTATTTGGGTACACAGTTTCCCAAACGGCGTCGTTGACGCCTTTCCAGCGGGGGCCCACTGAATGGGTTTGGGGCCTTTTGATTTTGGTTATTTAACTTTTGTTTCTTTGTCCAAGTTATCGTGAAGAGCAGTTAGAGACCACCCTTTTATTTTTTTTTTTTTGGGGTTAATTTAAATTCCCGGCCCTAGATCTTTTTTTTTTGCGACTTTCGAGTTCAAAAAACCAGCCTAAAAATCAAAATTTGGCGCCCCCGGGGGAGCTTTCGTAACTTCCCCCAAAGTACCAAGAATAAAAATAAAAGAAAAAAATAATTGCCCAAATAATTGTCACCCCGGACAAAAATGGGCCGAACCCCGCGGGAAAAAAGAACGCGGCAAGGGGGCGGCGTAAGAGGCAAAAGAGTAGGAGATGCAGCGCGGCAGAGCCTAGCGGGCGAGGTGGAGCGTTTTCATGGGAGCCAGGGTGCAGTACGTGCGTGACACAGATCACGGGGGACAAAATTTTTGCGGGACGCACCCTTCAGGGACCCAGGCGAGACAGACCGGGGAGGCGAGAAACAAAAATTAAATATTAGAACGCGTAGCAAAGGAAATAGAGATGTCACCCAAAGTCAGAGGACGATCCCCCGGCCCAAAAAATGGGAAACTGAACGCGATCCCTGAACATATTTTGGGAAAAAATCGCCCAAAAGTTTTGGGGAGGCCAAAACACGAAGGAAACGGGCTAAGGAGGGGAAGACGCGGAAATGGTGGGGAAAGGTTCGAAAAAACCCGGGGGAAAGTTTAAAGGGAAACAGATCACAAACCAGATCGCCGCGCAAAATTGAAACAGTTTAAAGGCGCGCGGGGAAAAACAGGGGGGGAAACGGGGGTTTACTTCGCAAAAGGGGTTTCGGGGGGGAAAGAAAGGGCCGCGCACCCCGAGAATAGAAAGGAAGAGGAAAAAGGAATACAGGAAAAAACCTCGAAAAAGGTAGGGAAGAGAGCAGAGGGGTACTAAGCAGAAGATTATTGCACAACGGCGATAGCTCGTGATAACATAGACACTCAAACCAAGCGTTTGGGCCAAAAAATGGGATCAACTAGGGGGGCCGGTTCGAGCCCTGGGGGACACAATAAAGGGTCCATACGCGTCTTGATGCCAGTGTACGGGTAGAAAAAAACCAAATCTAAACACTGCTTTTAGAGGGGTGACCCCCATGAAAAAGAAAAGGGTTCGATCTGAAAGGGGAAAGGGCACAACTATCCGGGATAAAAAGGGGGAATGAGGGACAATTACAAAAAACACGGGGTGAGCAAAACCGAACTTGCACAAATATCGTAATTTTTAGGGGTTTCAAAAATTAAAGGAAATACAAATTTAAAGGGAAACCACGCCAACCCATCTAATTTTTGGCCCAAAGGACGAAAACCCTACCCGTAAAAATAGAAAGGGGAAGAGTTTTATAAACAGCAAACCAAACGTTTCACACGGAGTTTCCGGGAGGCGATTAGGAAACCCGCGAAAAGGAAACGTCCAAAACACTGCGGGCGGGGCTTAAAACGACAAAAATTTCCCCTTTAGGCACGAGGTGTTTTGTAGGCGAGCCCCCTAGCGAGGGGAGAACTTTAAGGGTTTTTAAACAATGATGATCGGGGTTAAACCCCCAAGAATTTGTTACTTTAAACTCAAAAAAGGGCGGATGCGTTGGGGAAGTGAGCCCCGGAAATCCAAGGTACCTTTGGCAACGCATGTGGGGGCGGGTCCGGGTTTAGAATGGCTGCGCAAAATTGGAAAAAAATAATTTCCCAAATTAAAAAGAAGCACTTTTAAAAAGATTTGGGGGGGTTAGTAAGAAGGGAACTTTGTATCAGCCATGTAAAACGTAAATAAAACCAGGGGGGAAATGGGGTTTTTTGAACCCCCGGTTTTACGCAAAAGTTAAAAAAACAAAACAGCTCCCTACCCAAAACCCCAATGAATCACCTATTTAACCGCAAATTTTGCGAGGACATTTTTGGGGGATGCTATGAAGACCGCTTTTATTGTCATCCAAAGATTCGCCCACCGGGAAAGTCGCCCTATTATTGCAAATAAAAAATGAAAACAAAAAATTTAGGAACGGACGATAAAAAACACAGGAAAAAAAACCTAGCAGAAAGCAACCACGTACCGCAGGGCCCAAACGGGAAAAGCGGGGGGGAAAGTTCAAAAAATTCAAAAAGGGGCGTTAGAAATGATACCCAAATCAATAACGATCAAAAGAAAATCAGCCACGTGGGGAACGGAGGCGCGTGAAGTGGGCCCGGCGCAGGCAAAAAAAACCCGGGTAGGGTCGACGGAGCGATTGGAAAACAAACCTTGGCCCCCGAGCGAGAAACACGGCCCCAACCGCGCAGCGAGGGTGCGCACAACCGGGGCGGGGTCGAGCGGCCCCTTTGAGTGGGAGGATTTTTCACGCAAGAGGGGAAAACAATACGGCCAGTGGGGGACTGCCGCGAGTACCATGGTGGGGAAAAAACCCAAGTATTCGGCCTGGTGAAACACGCAGCTCCCCGTTTTTTTTGAGGGACCCTTGCGGGGTGTGACAATTTTTTTTCTCTAACCCAAGAGAAGAACTACTCGCGGAAGACGCGACAGATAAGGAAAAACTAATGAATTCCCCCCTTGCGTGGAATGTACAGTAGGTGCTGGGGTTTGGTGGGATTTGCCCTACTAGATCCCGGCACGAGGGGAGTGCATGTGAAAAAAAAATCTTTTCGACGAAAATTTTAAACCAAAAATCCAAAAACCATAAATTTACCAGATAGGCTTTTATTTAAAACCCCGGTGCGACGAGCCTTAAAGAAAAACGAGGGACGGGGACAAATTTTTCCCGGGAAATTTAGCCGTGGGGGGTTAAAACCAGCGAAATCCCCTGCTTATTGTCACTGACCTAGGAGGAATTTTGTTTGGGGGAAATAGTTTTGGTTTTAAAAGAAAGGTCCCGGATCTTTTTTTGACACAAACACCCTCGTCGTCAACGACCATGTAGTACATTCTACCCTTATAAATATGTTTGGGAAAGGGGGAAAAAGGGAACGGGAAAAGAGTGTTAGTTGAATCCCAACGATTATGAGGCTAAAGGGAACCGGAAAACGGGGGGGCGACGATCCGTTTGTTTCGCAAAAAGCGGGTGGGGGTGCCCCGGACCGGTTCCCGAAGGGGAGTTGGAACTCAGTTCGGAGTCGGGGAAAATCTCACCCCTTTGGGGCAACAAGCCAAAGAGGTTTGGAGTTTCCCTAATAAAATTAAAAGGGAGGGTTTTTTCGACACGGCCGGGGCCGTAAATGTTACAAACATAAAATAAATTTTGGTTTCCCGCCGAAATCGAATTATTTTGAGAAAACTTTTACCCTGTCCCGTATCCCGGCACGGGACCCGCGGGTCGGGGAAAAAAACTAGCCAAGATGTAAAAGGGAAAAAATAATAGAGAGGGCCAGTAGTCCCTATGTAAACCCGCTAGTTGTAGTGGTAAAAAAAGATAAGACCGTGCGGCATCCCTGGAGCTAGGAAATGCAAGGGCAAACCCGGGGCCCGGGGAACCGTGAGTCCCCGCATTGCCAGGGGAGCTCCTCCAGATTTTGGGGCATGTACGCTACCTATCATCTTTGGATTTAACGGCGGGGGTTAATTTGGCCCAAATCTTTTTAAACCCCGGAGAGCAGGCGGGATACGCGTTCAAAATAAAATCAGGGGACGTATAAATTCTGTTTTATTCCCTTTGGGTTTCCCAGCACCAGGTAGGTTTTTTTACGAGGGCTAGGGGACCAGGTCCGGGGGGGACGAAGGGGAAAGATTTCGTGGGCCCTTGTGGACGACCTCGGGGTCTTCGCGACACCAAAGGGGGGGAGTAAGCACACGGGGGAAAATTTACTTACCCGGGTTTTAGTTTCGGGGGTTTTTGAATTTGGGAATTTTTTAAAAATCTTGTTTAAAGGGGACCAGCTCCCATTCTGGGACACGTTCTGTCGGGGGAAAGGGGGGTTTTCACCTGACCCGCGGAATTTAGTATTCATACAGGAGTGGCCTGCCCCCAAAAAACCCCAAGAAATTAAAGGGCCCTTCCTCGGCCTATGTGGGTACTACGGGAGTTTCTGGGGCCCGTTTAAAAAGCACGAAAGTAGAAAAATTTACGGCCAAACTAAAGAAAGGGGTCGATGGTTTTTGGTTTCTGAACAACACGAGGGGGATTTCGGGGCGAAAAAGAAGTTGTTGGGGAAACGGTGGGGTTTGGGCATCCCGGGGTATGACCACCTTTTCTACATCCAGAGCGACGCCAGCGATCACGGCGTGGGAGGTCCCCTTTTTTTCAAACTAGACGAGAACGGGGCCCAAACGGCCCAAAATCGATGACCCGCTTTTGCTGAAGGGTGCCGAATTAAAAATTTATTACCCCCACAAAAAGGAGTTACCGGAATTTTTTCATGCCTAAAAACAAGTTCGGGATCTACTTTTACGGATGCGGGGACCTGAGGGGAAATTTCACCCGACCAAAGGGGCCCTCAGTTTATTATGCAATGCCGTCTTTTAAAACAAACCGGCTCACGCGATGGATACGGCGATTTAAGAATTAAAATTTAAGAAATCCCTTGTTTCCGGCAAGGACGATCTGTAGCGGGGGGTTTTCAAATCGTTTTTCCCCCGATCGGGGTTAGGAGAGATGGTAAGGGGGGGACAAAAATCGAGACCGCGAAGTGGGGAGTTTTCGAAGATTAAAACCCTTACTGGAGAGCCAAGCTCAAGAAAAAGTTGGGAAAAAAATGGGAGTTAAACCAAATCCGAGGACCCCTTTTTTTTTGGGGAAAATATGCCCACAATGATAGAAGGAACCGACGCGGGGCCCCGAGCGACAAGTTAAAAAAAGGTGTACCAAACCAAAATCCTCTATCATAGACCGCATACCGAATCGAGAAAAACTTGGAAAATATGTGTACCCCGCGCTTGGGTGGCCGAAAAAGGTTTGGGGGGGTGCACGCAGAAAAAGGTCATTTCGGGGTAGATAAATGCCTAGCCCTCACAAGAGAGTTTTTTTTTTGGGGGTGGAGTCGCGCTCCCCCCCCCCCCCGAAAGTTTTAAACCCACGTGCGATACCTGTCAGAAAAACCAAGCAGGGGGAACCATTAAAGTTTTCACGGCACGGGATCAAACAATATACCAAAGGGGGGCCCCCGAATTAAACGCTACCGTATCTATGGGCCCCTCCCCAAGGGTAAAGGGGGGTGCACGTATATCTTGGGGTTTTCCCTTTGACTTGTTTTTGGGGGGGGATTTGTCATTGTACGTTCTAAAGGCCGCCCCCTGCCCAAAGCATCGTAAAAAAGTTCAGCACTACGTGCGGAACGTATTACGGCCCTCAGCGGGCTTACGACCACGGGAAAAGCAAGCCCTCACAGATATGGGACAGGCCTTTGGGAACACATGACAAAAGAGGTACACTCATCCATAAAGTCCCCCCACCCAAACGAAAACCCAGTGAAAGGTTATGGGGAACTTGGAAAGGGGTTTTCCCCCGCGGGTTATTCCCCAAAGAGAGCCACGCGGGTTTGGGTTTTCCCTTTTGCCGAGAATCGAATATTTGGTTTAAAAGTACAGAGCATGAGAGTACGGGGTTTTACGCCCTACGAGCTCCACACGACGAATGGGCCCATAAGGGGTGTAAACACCTGTTCCCAAAAAACCCGGCCCGGGGGGCCCCGGGGAAATAACAAAAAAAACCAAATGAATTGCTGTGGGCGAAGGCGAAGCCCCGACAAGCAAGGCGAAAAAAAGACGAAAAACTACATGCCAGGAAAACACCCTGTCCCCCAACCCCTTTTTCCAGTGGGAGATCTGGTACATTAAAAAATCAAAATCTCAAATTGGGCCCAAAAAGGAAGCTAAGAAAATATTTTTTCCCTTTTACATGGGGCCTTTCTCTGTGTGGCTATCGCAGGCAAAAAAGCGTATTAACCACAGATGAGCGGGACAAGTCAAAGGAGTGTACAACATAAGCAAATTGAAGAAGACAAAGCGACAGTACCGTCCGGGGGAAAGGGAGCATTGGAAACTGTGGGGGTATGGAACCTTGTTTTTAAAATATCGCTTTTCTTTTAATATATTTTTTTTGTCTTCAAAAGACGTTAAAGTAATTCTGGTAATTAGCGAGGGAGTCCGGAAAAATGGGGGTTTTGGGGAAAACAGCAAAGGGCCCCCTTTGAAGAGGGGAGGGGAGGAGGGGAAAAATCCCCAGCTGGGTTTCCTAGCTGGGGTGTGTCCCCTAACGCACAAAGCCTCGCCCGAGGAGGACAGGGCGGTGATCTGAAAAGACAGCTGAAACCCACCCCCGGGTACCGAGAGAGAGGGGCCCGGGCAGGAGAGAGAATACCGGGCCCTTCGACTCTAGGCATGTGGAGTACGCCCCAGAGAGAGAGAAAGACGAAAAACCCATCAAAGCAGGGTCGGAGAGGGCCCCTAGCCCGGGGAAAAAAAATCTGTCAACCCCCGGGAATAGTGCCCGACCCGCTGGAGGGAAAGCAACCGGGGTTTCATTGACCGACTCATAGACTAGGGAAAACGACGGAATGGTATTTAACTTGGGTGTGTGTGTGTCTGTTAGGCGGCGGGGTCATGGTCGTTTTGTCCAAAGGGCCGACGGGAATCGATGTTAGAAAAACGGGTTACCCTTGGGTTTTTCGTTGGGTTTTCGCCCCACCAGAGCGTGGGGGCCCCCGTTTTGGGATTTTAGGGGTTTTTTTGACCCCCCTGGTGGGTTTTTGGGGGGCCCCGGGGAGGTCTCTTACGAAGGTGTTTTCCCTAAGGGAAAGGCTAGCCCCGTGGGGGGGGGCACTATTTTAAACCTTTAGGCCCCCCTTTTGCCACGCGAAATAGCTTAGACCGTGTTTGGGGCAAACCCGTTTGGGCCCGTGTTAGCCGATTTGCGGGGCGTTTTTTGGGCATAAAACCCGCGTGGGCACTGCTGGAAATTGTTTGGGTGGTTTAAAACCGTCCCGGGCCCCAGCAAGGAAACTTGTTTTTGTAAGTCGCTAAACGGGCGCAAGAGTTGTCCTTGAAGCTGAGTTAAATTTCCGTAAACCCCAGTGTTTTTTTCCCAAAAATCGAGTATGAGGGCGAGTCAAGTTTTTTTGCTTTTTTAAGCTTTGAGCGTTTTGGGGGGGAGCCCCTTTTTGCCGGGGGTTTTCCGGCAAAAAGGGGGCAGAGCAATGTTAGAGTTTTGGAGTGGGAAAACCCGCTGTTGCGTAGGGACAGCCGAGTCAGGGGGTTTTGTTTCCGAAATTTTTCAAAGGAAAACCCCCCCAGTTTTGCTATCGGGAACTGTACGAAGGGGTTTGTCCCCTTAAGTTTTTAAAGTTCACATGACACGTAATTTTCATTGTAATTTTTGCTTTTTTGGGAAAGTTTACGATTGGGGTAGTCCTCTTTGTTTTTAAAGCCACATGAGGGACGTATATGTCATTGTAATTTTTGCTTCCCCTCAACGGTTTTTATTTTTGGGGGGTTAGCTTTCCACGGTAGATGCCCAGGGGGTTCAAGTTTGGTGTAGCCAGGCCGCCTTTTTTTAAACTTTTACTTGTGTTTTTCTACTGTCGAGTGGGAAGGTAGTTTGAAACCTTTTTAGGGGGGTGAGTAAATTAACCCCCCATAGTAGCAGCCACGTAGTAGGGGGTTTAGCGAGGTCAAGCCCCAGTGCAAGGGTACGAGCCAGTTGGTTTGGGCTCCTGCGAGAGCCAGCGATTTCAATTTGGGGACGAAAAACGGGAAAACGACGGCCAGCGCGGGGAGGAGGAGGGGTCCCCGGCCCGGGGGGGTGCCCGGCGGGTGCGGCGCTGTTTTGGGTTTACACGCGGGAACAGTCCAACCCCGTGGCGTAGCGCCCCCGGGGGACTAGGGGAAAAATTCTCGAGTTTGTGGGGGGGGAAAATTTCCTTTTTTAGGGGAGGTTTTTGGGTTAGTGTCCAAAGGGAGTAAACAGCTTCCAAGGGGGTTAAATTTTTTGTTTTTAACGTTTGTGGGGGCTGGGGGACCGAGGGGTGGGGGCCACGCGTAAGTTTTTTTCAAAAGGGGGGGACCGTTTGGGTGAGCCCGGAGTAGTTAAATTCGTAAATTGGGAGGATTAAACCCCACCTTTTCCTTTTCCCATGCTTAGTTGTAAAATGTTTTTGTGCCAAAATTTGGGAATTTAAATTTTTAAAAATTTTTTTGTGTACTACCGATATGCTGGGTATCACCCTTGTGTAAAATTTTTAGATGACTTAGGCAAGGTCCCAAAAAAAGGGGGGGGGTCCCTTGTGGCCGGGCAGCCTTTTTGGCCTGCCACACCCCCAAATTTTTTCAAAATTTTGCATACGCAAATTCCCGAGTTTCCCCTAAAGCAGAAGGAAAACTTACTAAAAAAAATCACAAAAATGTTTTCAGTGCCTAGTAATTAGACCCCATGGGCTACAAAATAGCCCCTAGGGGGTATAGGCCCCCTTTACAAAGGGGGTTTTTTCCCGGGGGGGGGGGGTTTTTTTGGGATAGTTTTTTGGGAAACCCCCGAGCTCGGCCTGTAGGGTTTGGGTCAGACGGGGATGTGGGGACTTCGTTTCAGGCGACAACCGAGAAAATCAAAAGTCACCCCTGACATCGGAAAAAGCGGCCCCGCAACGACCAGGGCCCGGGAGCCAGTGCCTGTGGAAAAAAACACCAAAGGTGGAATGAGTAGACCGTGATTTGAGTAACGCGCCGTCCCATTGGGTGAGAGGCCATCGGCGGGCATTTGAAATTTTTTAATTTGGGGGCGACTCGACCCACCCGCGCCCCGGAAAATGCGCGGGGCAACCCCCCAAAAAGCGGGGGGGGGCGCCATGCGCAAGGACGTTGCTACGGGGTTTTTTGGGGCCACTTTTTGGGCGTGAGGGGGGAACCGAAGCGTTATCCCTTTTTGTGAGTTAGTGCCGGGAAAAAGTGGTTTTTGCCCGTACTCGAATTTATAGGGAAAAACCATGGAGTCGCAGGAAAGATTTGGTTTTGCCGACGAGAAGCGTCGCCCCCGACAAGGGAAATAGATATTATATAATTATCCCTTTTTCAATTACTATGAGAGGTAGGGATCTTGGGCCCAAACCCCTTTTTACGCTAGGCCCCCATTTTTCCAAACCTCTCACTTTCGAAGACCAAAAACCCCCGCCTGATCATGGTTATCCCTCCCGCTATTTTTCCCATTTTTTTCCGATGTTTCCTAAGTGAACCATACTTTTTCCTTTTTCTCATAATAATTTTTTCCATACTCGAGCTAAAAACCCGTTCCCAACCTCCTCAAGCCCGCACCTTATGCTGGTGGGGGATCTAGGCCTCGGGGCAAATTTATTCAGTTAGCCCAAATCTTGTGCGTGCATACACAAAACCGTACCCCCCCCCAAACAGCGTCGAATATTCCACTCGTTTCCGGAAAGGGGCCAAGACCAGGAACCCCGCAGGAAAACGCCCGGGCGACGGACTGGACGCAGGGCGCAGGAGCGCTAAAATAAGGGCTCCCGTACGACGGGCCCTGGAACGAAACCGCGCAAGAGAGGGTTGAGTAGCCCAAAAAAACCATTTATGTAATTAGGAAAAATTGTTGTCTTTATTCCCTTTGATCAGTTTATTTGAAATTTTTAAACAATCTAAAGGGGGAAAATTTGGGTCCAATCATTTTTTTTTATTTTTTTTGTCAAAAATTTTTAAAAATTTTTTTTTCCATGTTTTTCCAAATAACTTTCCCCTACATAAAATTGAACACATTACCCCAAAAAGAGAGCGAGTCAGCCAAAGGAAGCAATTTCCTTTTTCCCTTCATAACCAGCATGTTGACGCATTTACGCGAACCGCATCAAGTTTACCCCAAAGGGATGTTCTAGCTAGTTTCATAGTTTTTTAAAAAAACCCCTAAGCACTGAGGAACCCAAAGGGGCTGGGTATCGGCGAGCATCATCGCCTGGGGGCGACCCCCCTCATCGCGCGCCAGGGTAAGTTTGGGACCAGTTACTTTGGGGACACAGATTCCAAAAGGCTTTGGGGGAGGACTTTCCCCGGGGGGGGCACTGAATCGGGTTTGGGGGGGGGGGTTCGGATTTTTTTTAACTTTTGTTCCTTTTTACAAGTTACGGAATGACTAGTTTGAAAAAGGCCATCCCTTTTTTTTTTTTTATTTTTTTTTTTTTTGTTAATTTTTTGCGGGGCCTAGATCTGTTTTTGCCCACTTTTGAGTTAAAAACCAAACCCACAAGTCACAAAACCAACATTAAAAAAATTAAAAAATTTCCCCTGATTGAGATATTTTAGAAAAACAAATGGTTTTTATGCCCCCCTTTAAAGAGATTTGTATTTAAAAAAATTTCCCCCTTTTACAACTTAGGGTTTGATAATCGCAAAAATTAGTTTTTTGTAATAGGCCCATACCCAGTTTTTATTTTTGGGGGTTGAAACCCATTTGCTGATTGCAAAATGGGCCCCCGAAGCAAGGCCCACCCCCATTAAAACTTCATCTGACAAAAAAATGTAAAACGTTTAAATACTCATAAGTTTTTTTTTTTTTTTTTTTTAAAAAAAACTTTATTGGAAAATTTGGTTAAAATAGATTTTTAACAGTTTAAAAAATAAAATAGAAATTCCCGAGTAGTTAATTCCAAAACTCTTAAACCCGAGAGTAGTCCCCCGCCCCGTTTGTTAAAAGTTAGTAGTCCGCCCGGGCCTTTTGACCGAATTTTTTATTATGGGCAATAAATTTTGGATGACGTTTTGATTTCCAAATTTTTAAGATAATTTTTTTCTATATGTGGGGAGCATACAGGGTTTTAATTTTTTTAAATTTTCAATCAAAAATCAATTTAAAAATCAATCAAAAACAGAATGTGCAAAAACCCACAAAAAGGTATAAAAAAAGTTTTTTAAAAAAGGGCCCAAAGGGATGAGGGGTCTGGGAAAGGTCTATCTCCCAAAAACATAAAATTTGCAAAAAGACTGCCAAGGGAAACTAATGTGTTTCCCGGGAAATTTCCCAAATGACGCAGGGGGACTTTTTGGGGTCGTTTGAAGAGAAAACAGCTTTGGGGCACTCTGTGGGGGTGAAGTTTTTCGTTATGTCCAGGGGATTAGCTGCATCCTCAACCAAAATTTTGGGAAGAAAGAAGAACTTCTTCGCCAAAAAAAGTTTGGGGGGGTGATATTGCTGTATTTGGGAAGATTTTAGGAGTACCCCTACCCTTTTCCCTTTATTAACAAGAAATTTAAAAAGAAAAGATAACCCGACCCTTCACATTATGTACAAGTGTCTAACGGGCAATAAAGGATTTTGTAAAAGGGAAAAGGTTTTTTTGGGAATTTCGCCATGCAAAAATGGGCTGGGGTTTTGGGAAAAAAAACTCAAGGGGATGCGGGAAAAACCCAATTAATTTTCGTTTTTTGATAGTACAGGTTTTAAACAATTTAAGATTTAAAAAACCTGGAGTAAAAGTTAAAAAAAATATCCACTCTGTCCCAAAATCTGAAGGGCTTGTTTTAAATACACTTACTTAGGGGGAAAGGAATTTTACTGGAAAAAAGTACCCTGTTTTTTGGGGTAAATTCAATGTTTACAACATCAGAAGTTTCCCTAAAAAAAGAGGGGAAAAAGTGGATTGTTGATTTTAGCCCCGGGGATAAGAGGACAAATGACAAACATGAAAAAGGGAATTTCAGCATTGCAAAAAATTTTGTAAAACAATTTTTCCCAATTTCATATGCCCCTGTAGGGAAAAATAGTATAAGGGCGGGGGTAAAAACAAAAATGTTATAAGTAAAACCCTGGGATTTTTTTAAAATGTTTTAAAAAACCAAAAATACCCGCGTTCAAAGCTGGGAAATGGGGGGAAATAGTACAAAGACCCTGACATGAGTATAATGATTTTAAATTTAAGTTAAATGATAAAATTTTAATTTGGGTAGTGGGGGAACTGGGTGGTTTTTTTTTGTAAACCAAAATTTCTGGATGAAAAACAAAAATTTGTTTAGGGAATGAGGGGCCTTCACCCTAACTTCAGGGGTTTTTTAATGTACTAAACTGATATGTATGTTGGTTTTTTGTACAAAATGCGGGGCAATCTTTGAGCGGAGATGTACAATGGGAAAAACTAAATTGCAATGAGTGGTCACTTTAATACCATTACAGAATTTGTTACATGATGCCAGTTTCCCAAATACTGGACTTTTATAAAAAATTATAAAAATTATGATTGGGCCCCTTTTTAAAAAATATTAGGGGAAAGATGACTTTAAAATTTTGGAAATCAGACTATCTCTGAATCTGCCAAAAAAATGCAAAGGGTTATTTTTTTTTCACTGAAATTGTAGTCAATTCCCCGCAGTATATGCAACAAATTAAAATTTTTAAAAAAATTTTTGGGGGGGTTTAAATCAACCTCCAGTAGTAGGGTTACTGAAATTTGGGTTTTGGATCAAGGTTTTCCTAAACAGCGAGCTGCCCCAATTTTTTTTTTTTGAAAAATACATTCTGCATAGAAGAGATAAAAATAGACATGGGGGAGGTTAATGTTTGGGACTTAAGAATGGGTTGAAGGGTCATTAAGGGGTTGATGTTTCCCCATAAAAATGAGGGGTATAAAGTTTACGTTTTAGGGAGAAATTTTTTAAAATTGTCAACCAAAATACTTTTTATCGTCCACCAAAGGGAGGTTTGGAATGTTTTTAAAAATCTGAGGGGAAAGAGTAAAGCAGATTAGAAATGAAAACCAAAAAAAAAAATTGTATTATAGCGGGGGCTTAAATTTGCCACAAGAAATAGGGGAAGCGGGGACCAAATTGGTGGAAAGAAACAAAAAATATATGGGAAATAATGGAAGAAGGGTTTACTCAAACAGTTTTTGAACTTGGTCGGCCCAAACCAAACAGGATTGGGTTTAATATTTTAGAGTCTTTGTTGATTGGGTCCTGATTTTTATGTGGATAAGAGGGAAAAAAAACAGGAAAAAAGTGATCCCAAAAAGGGTGCCTTTTGGGTAAAATTTGGGAGTGGGTTTTTGGTTTAAAAAATTTTTGTAATTTTGGAGGCAGAAATTAAATGGAATTATTATAAAGTTTGATAAAAACTTTTAAAAAAGGGAATTTGAAAAAAACGATTTAAAAGTGGGAAAAGAAAATGAATGGCTGATTTTGGTATTATATGGGAAAACCTTTGTTAAAGTTTGTCATGAATTGAGAGAAAAACTGGGACCAAAAGAGAGTTATTTAAAAAAAATTTAAAGACCCCATTTTTTAAAAACTAAAAAAGTTTTAAAGATTAAAAGTAAAAAAAAAGAAAACTTAATAAAAAAATGCGGGTTTCAGGGGTTGTCCCCGAATAAAATAAGGGGGCTAAGGAAAACAATTAGATAAATTAAAGAAGGATGCAAAGGGAAAAAATAAATTTTGGGGAGTATGTTTAATGAACAAAACCGGCAAGAAAGTTGGAATAAATATGTATAAATATGGGAAATACCCAAAAAAGACATGTAATTTGCCCACCCTTTTGTTGGGTGAAAAAAGAAATGAATTCATAAAGGACGTGAGAAGGCCGGGGGCTCTTTTAAACAAAAACTATGGCAAAGTTTTTTCCCCACTGAAGGTATTGGGGGGGTATTAAAGTAAAAAAAGATATTGGGATGATAGTGAGGGGATTTATAACTGATAATGTATCATTAGTTTTATTAAAAACTTAATAATAATAAATCTCCCCGGGCCCCGGGTGGAAAAACTAAAATATTTAAAAAAGCACTGGATGGGGAATGTGCCTCTTTTAAGGGAAATTTTTTTCAAAATCTAAAAAATCAAAGGGAAAAATGCCCGATCAGTGGGAAAAAAGCAATATTGTTCCCAAATTTTTAAAGGGGGGGGGAAGGGACCCACTAGGTAATTTTTTAGACCTGTCATCTTTCGGGGCTTCAGGGTGTAAAATAAAGGGGAGGTTTTTGGATGTGAAATTAAGAACTTAAAATTTAAGATGGAAAGGATTATAAATACACAACAAGGGTTTTCCGGGAAAGGGTTTTTTCTTGGGGGGGAAACTCAATAACAGGGTTTTTCTCAGGACATAGCTGACCCCACTTGATAAAAATTGGGAGGATTTATCATTTTATAGATTTTCAAAAAGCCCTTTTATAAAATAACTCATAAGCTTTTTTTGGAGAAATTTGGAAACAAAAAAAGAAATAATAAAAATTGGAACCCGGGGTTGGGGGAATTTTTGAGAAATAGAACTCAAAGGTCAGAGTGGGGAAAAGTAATTTCTGAAGAGATTTTTTGGGCACTTCCCGGAGTCCTCAAGGGATTTTTCTAGGACCAAATTTGTTTATTATATTTTTAGATGACATACAAGTAGGAATTAAATCCAAAAATTTGACTTTTTGCGGATGATGGGGTGTTTTTAAAAGGGAAAAAAAGGGAAAATGAAATGTTCTTATATTAAAGAAGGTTTTTAAAAGTAAAATTTAAAAAAGGGTAGATATAAAAAAATTGGGGGTTTTAAAAGTGAGTAAATGTAAGGTTATTTCATTTAATGAAACAAAGAAAAAAAAACGAAATTAAAAATAATTAAACTGTGTGGAAAAACACCCAGTGTTGTCATCAATTTCAAATACTTGGGGGTGTTTCATAGATAAAATTTTGGAAATTGGGGGGATCATGTGGAATATGTAGTAAAAAGTCAATACAACTCTAAATTTTGTAAAGAGGCAGCTACAAAAGGGGGTTTCCCCCAAAAAAAAATTAAAGGGTAAAAATATAAAAAACTCTTATAAAACCCAAAATTGGAATATGCAAGTGCTATATGGGACCCTTATAAGGACGGGCATATCAAAACCCTAAACAAAATACAGAGATTAGCAGCAAGGAGAGTACTGGGGAAGGGCCAAAAAGGGGGAGATGGGGACTGAAATTTCCCAAAGGGGAAAGGGGGATTAACGTATGACAGTGTAAAAAGAAATTTAAAAGGTTTTTGGTGGGTTCTTTTAAAAATTTCGGGGAAAGGGGGAAACAGGCTGTGCAACCTTTTTTCGTGCTATGAAAAGGAATACAGGGATGGAAAAGAATTTAAGGGAATAAAAATTTAAAAAGGAAATTTCCAAAAAGGGGGGAAAAAACCATGACCTGAAATTGAAATGTAAACTAAAAAGGAAGGGTTTTGGGGGTGGTCTTTTTTTTAAAAAGAACAAAATTTTAGAAAAGGGAAACATTGCCCGCAGGGACTGTTGAGGAAACCTTTGGTAAAAAAGTTTAGAAGGTGTTTTTGGGGGATATTGATTTTGGGTCTGATGTTTGATTTTTATTTCATTGATGTTTGATTTTTGCTTTTTATGATGGTGTCTTAATGAATCCTATAAATATGAAGAAAATGAATGTGAAAGTTTTTAAATTTTTTTACAATTTTAAAAAAAAAAAAAATTTTAAATTTTTGGAAATTTTCCACCATGTAACCCATTTTTTTTCAAAAATAATAAATAATTAAATTTCGGGCCACCGTGGGGCCCCTGACAGAATCTCAAAACCCAGATTTTTTTGAGCAATTTTTAGTTGAGATCGAGCGAGACTCGTTTTTCCGAGCAGTTAAAGATCTCGAGATCGAGCAGAAATTTGAGCAGCACTTTAAAACTCGCTCGAATCTCGGAAAAATCCAACCCCGCCAGCCCTAGTTAGAGTTTTTCTTGGGCACGCGGTTTTAGGTTTAGGGTTTCACTCTTATTTTTTTCCCCACTCCTAAAAGGGTTTTACCAAACCCGACTTTTAAAAGTTGTGTCAGTACATTCCCATAAATAACTGTTTTGGGAAATGAAGACTTTAAGTTGTGACTGTAGAGTGTAGAATTGAGATCTTTTTGTCAAGGGTTTTGTGATCCATCCAATAACCCGGGAAAAAGAAACTGTGGGTGGGCACCCAGGGAAAAAAACATTGGAAAAAAGAACGAGCAAACGAGTAACACCCAAAAACCAGGCCCCTAGGGTGGTAGTTATTTTTTACAGTCGCTGCCCTTTACAAGCTGTGTGTGAGCAGGGGGTCAAAAAATTATTAAAAAGCACATGCCCCCCCTTGGGGGGATGCTGGAGTAATTTTTTCAGGATTTTAAGTAAAAACCTGATCGAAAAAGTTCCCTTTATAGCCGCTTCTCTGGGCCCAACACGTATGAATTTAACACTGGTTTTTTTTAAAGC
>JAMZAV010006125.1:0-38902 GCA_024449915.1 Sweltsa coloradensis | reverse complement strand
CAATTTCAAGAAAACTGGCACTTTTCGGTTAAGAATGGCCAAACTTTTAAACACTTTTAAAACTTTTTTTGTGTGTTTTTAAAGGTTTTAAGGTTTTTTTTGTTTAAAATACGACTTTAAAGGGGTTTTGAAGGTTTTTTTGTTTAAAAAAGCGACGTTAAAGGGTTTTTTTAAGGTTACTTACAGTGAGTGTACGGTCGGGGGGAAAGTGCGGTGAAAAGTTGGCCCCATTTTTAAACCGAAACAGTACCGAAAAACCCCCCTAATCACGGCCAACCCGGGAAAAGGGTTTTGCGAGTTGGGTCGACAAACCTAACGTAAGTAGTTTTGTAAGGGGAAAGGATTTCGGGTGCGTATTTTTCATTGAAAAAAAACAATTTTTGAAAATTTGGCCCCCCCAACCGAAGAAGTTTCCAAAATTTGTGCAAACAAAGTGGGGCTGACGGATGGGGGTGCATGTTAGAGTTAGAATTTTCTAGTTCCTTTCAGAGCTCCCAAAGGGGGCGTTTTCGGGGAACACCCGCACTAACACCTGGGCTACGTATCGCTCTTTTTTGGAGGATAAATATTCTGATAGGTAGCTTGGGGGAGGTTCCCCAAAATGGGGCCTACCTACCTGGCCTAGGTTAAGACAAACTTTCCACATAGGGGCCATACAGTGGTATTTCTGGGCCTGGGCCCTACACAAAGGACAAGGGCTTACCGGGTTTCCATCAAATATTGTAAAACTCAAAGTAGGCTACCTGGGCCAGTAGTCGGCTATTACTTTTTTTGAGAATAGGCAGTAAAGTTTCGACCCTGAAAACAGCAGGGAAAACAAGCAAGGCACGGCCAATTGGATACACAAAAGCTCGGCGATGGAGGGCGGCAAGCCGACCCCCCAAAAAAACAAAATTAAACCCAACTGTTTTTATAAAGGGCCTACGCTAGGGATTCAAATTCATACCTACATAATTATATTGCGGTTTTTAATAAAAAAATTTTTTAAAACGCACTCTCCCCAGTTTGTGATTTGATTTATTGTTGGGGGTTTTATTTTTATCAAATTTCAAATTTCGATAATTTTTCCTTTCGATTTATCGATACAAAAATGATCTACCAGCTGGGCACGGGGAAACAAAAACAAACGTACAGATTTGCATGCATTGCGCATTTTTCCAGTTAAAAGAGCGGGAGTTAAGATGCGAACCCTTTTAAAAAATGTGGGGACTATGGGCCCTAGCTCAAAATCGACAAGGGGATCATCACATAAAAAAATAAACGAACCTTCGGTAGGCCTAGGTAATAGGAAATTTAAAAACCCTATTCTCCTCTCTCTTGTCTTTTCACCCCTGCAGTTTGACTATTATGGGCAGATTTTTTTATTCCATTTCTCTAGTTTTTCCCACTTTTTCAAATGTTCCCTTTGGCATCAATACTATTTTACTATTGGGGTTTTCCCCCCCGGTTATTTTCTCTCTCTTCATCCGCCTGGCCTGTTTTTTTATATCCATTCCATAGGCTAGGTCATTACGGGGGGATGGGGGCTTTCCCCCCCTTAATTTCACCCTGGCCTGTTTTACTGAAAGGCCCCTCCCGGGGTGGCTAAATCCCTCCTTTTCCCTCTTATCCTTTAATAAAAGCTTGACCGGGGTTTAAAAATGAACCCCAAAAAGGTTTTTTCGGTGGCCCAAACCTTTTTTTTTTAAAACCCCCTTTTCCCGAATAAAATTAATAAGGCAGGGGAGGTCTTAAAATTCCCTAATTTTTTTAATCCCTTTTGATAAGCGGTTTTTAATTATGAATCAGATACCTTTCCATTTTAGGTTTTATTTATTTTGAAAAAGTTGTAAAAAAATAAAAAAATAAATGATAATTTTGAAAATTTATTTAATTTGGGTTTTTTTGGAGAATGTTTTAATTTAAGTAAATTACCGTTTTTTAAATTTTGTTTCTAGGGAAAAAAACATGAGAGCTATGACCAAGTGAAATTATTGCTATGCTGTTTTAATTTTTTTTAAATTTTATTATATTTTTATGGCCCAAATAATAATAAATTATTATTAGTATTATTATTATTATTACTATTTTTATTATTATTATTGTTGTTGTTTATTTTTGTTGTTTGTCAAAAAACGGTAGGGGCCTACCTCCCATAGGCCTACATCCGCAGTCTACAGTCTACATCCTGACGATGTTACCGCACAAAAGGGCATATTTATTGTGCCAAAATGAAAATTACTTTGATTTTTCTGGTTTTTCTGTTTCCAAGGATTACAAAACGTTCAAGAAATTCCCATTTTTTATTCCGTGCGTCGATATAATAGGCCTACCATGCTGCAATAACCATATCTTGTTTTTTTTTTTACACAGACAATAACCCAATTGAGTATACTAAACTCAATGTATTATTCAAAGCAGTTAGGCCTTTATTCTTGCAAACAAGGGCCTTTGTGCGATATTGTGTATTTTTTTCATTTCCAGAAAGAAACACCCCTCGCCTCGGGGTAGCTAAGTAACTCATGTAATGTGCTGCAAACTAAGCAATACTAAATATACTATATGGCTCAAACAAATAATTTTTTGGAGGTCACGGGGAAACGAAACCTTTTTCGCTTACGTACATTTAAACCCCCCCACTTACCGACTTGCATTTAAAAAAAGGCTATTTTGAAAAGGAGAAAGGTCAAATTTCTCCCTTTTGCCAAATTTCACGATTTCCTAAACTTACATCAGTCGGGTAAGCTATCAACTTAGGGGTGTACAATACCTCCCGTACAAACCGGTTTTTTTTGCCCCCCGCCCCGTGCCCGCTCAGAATGAAACAAATAATAGGTGTTTTAAGTTGAAGAAATTTAAAAAATCAAAAAAAATCAAATAGGTAAATTTCTGATCATAAAAACAATTTTGATTCAGTCAAATTTTCACACGAATAATTTAAATTTATAAAATTTAAGGTGCTGTGAAAAAACATCCAAATTGGGTAAAACATGAGGCCTAGGTGTGTTTGAAGATTTTAAAAATTTAAAAAACATCGTAAAATTGCAATTTTCATGAGAAATAATTTTTTAGATTACGCTCAAATTTTTCACAATATACCAATTTATAAATGAAGGTTTTGTATAAAAAAATAATTACAATCGGGTAAGGCATGTAGGTAGGTGTTACAAGTTGAAGAATTTTTTAAAAAAACGAAAAAATCGTAAAATTGCGATTTTTATAAGAAATAATTTTTCAATTCAGCTCAAAAAAGTTACAGTTCCAAATTCAGAGATTTTTGAAGGCCCTTAAAAATTTCATCGCAAATTTGGGGTATCGGTTTAGCCGGAAACGTGCTAACAACAAAAAACAAAAAAACGAAAAATCATAAAATTGGATTATCATGAAAACAATTTTTCGATTCGCTAATTTCACACGAATATTTAATTCATGAAATTAAATGCTGTGAAAAAAACATCACGACGGAAAAACCCTGTAGGCCGGGGAAAAGTCAAGGGGTGTAAAAATTTAAAAAATTGTAAAAATTTCATTTTCATGAGAAATAATTTTTAAGCGCTAAAAAAGTGGCAGTTTTTAAGTTCAGACATTTCGAAGGCCTCCAGAAAATTTTTTTTCGCAATTGAAGTATCGGTTTAGCCGGAAACGTTTTAACAAACACCAAAATACAAAAAAAAAAAAGAAAAAAAAATCATTCTGGTTTTTTCTCCAGTGTATTTAAATGGAATCTTCGCTTTGGGTTATCCAATAATAATATTAGGGCCCCCATTGGCCTAAAATCCAACAAAATTTTCTTAATAGTTTTTTCCAAGGATTAGTTGGGAAAAAAAAAGGGGACATGTATTGATTTTATTTACTGTATTTTAAAGTTTCGATGATAATATGGGATTCTTTTGACAATTAATGTTATATTTGTGTGTTAGAAAATCGGGGTTGGGAAATTTTTATTGAAATGTTAGTTAAAACCTATAAAATCTTTCCCCAAAGCCCCTTTTTGGTGTCCCTTTGTAGGGGGTTAAATCTTTTTTTTTTTTTTCACCTTAACCCTTCGGTGTTTAGCATGGGATTCCAATCGGCAATAGGGGGCCCATTCATGTGTTGAAAATCAAGTTTGATATATATTGATGGTGAGATATGATTGTTTAATTATTTATTATTTTTCTTTGGAGGACTTAACTTATGATTTCTAGTTTATACCAAGAGGTATATTCAATATGCCATATACAGCGTATACCCTGCATATTTTTTTAGGTATACAGGGGGCCAATATTTGTTTTTGGGTATACGCCGTATACTCGCGTATACCCCCCAATACCCCCACTGCCCTAACCTTCTTCCCCTAATATTGCAGTGTTAAAAGTTGGGGGGCTATCAACCGAAAAAAGTGCCCCAAAAAGGGGTGGGTAAAACTGAGACAGTGGCAATTTATAAAAGCCTAATTGACTGATTCTAGCAACCAATACGTAGGCCTCAACGCTACTAAAGTGACACTTACTATAGCCTTCTGGTAGTCGTCTCCTTGCGCGTTCTTCTGGCACTTAAACTTCAGATTTTTTTTGCAAAATATGAAATAAGCATATACTTAAGGATTTCATTTCTTGTTATTGCAAATTAGATTTAAAAACAAAACTGAAAAGTGATCGAAGAGTGAAATATTTCACTGAAATATTTCAATTTGAAAGTTTCAACGGAAAAATTTCACGTACCATTGAAATATTTCACAAAAAGTTGAAAGATTCATTTTATAAATATGCAAGCAGCAGAGATGAAATTCCTAAGAAGTGCGGTGGGGATAACAAAAACTTTGACAAGGTACGAAGCATAACAACAAAAAACAAATAGGAGTGGGAAAGTCTACGAGATAAAAATAGGAAGAGAAAAAAATCAGGTGGTAGGACATGTAAGAAGAATGAAGCAAGACAGAATCCCAAGACGAGAATTTTTAAAAATACATGTGGGGAGTACGAAGAGTTGGCCGGCCAAGAGATAGATGGGGGGACCAAATAACGCGAAGCGTCGAAGAAAGAAAGGGAAAACATGGGATAGGATTAATGAAGAAAGACTCTGGGGGGACAGGAAGAAGTGGAGAGAATTATTAGAAATGCCGGTTAGGAAGAGAAAACCGAGGAAGAAGATGGGGGTGCTGAGCCTGGTAGCAAGCACTAGAAGATAGCCCGAGAAACTGGTGACTCGTCACCCCCGACCCGACGAATGTTGGAAAAGGGTGTTTGATATTAATATATAATATATAATGATGTTGTGTTTAGTTTAAAATTGTATTTTGAACCATGCCTAGCACACTTTGATACTATGTGCTGCTTGCATCAATACTGCATCATGGATGAAGGCCACAACATTATATAAAAAAGAAGTTTTGCAATCCTGTCTATTACACGGTACAAAAAATAAATGTTAATTGGTCGGAAAGAGCCACCTACTACAAAAAGCTGTAAATATGCCAAAAGGATGCTAAATAGAAGTGGAAGTTGTGATGTCTTCGGACTCACGTCGAGTCAGATCACTCGGCATTGCGCTTATTTATTTCCGATAGGTCCGATACAGATGCGGATGGCATATGCACAGTGACAAAAGTACAATCACCATTGTACTACAGTAGGGCCTACTACTACCTACTAAGTATAAGGCCTATGTAGGCATATATTACATTCAGTTCTTTTTATTTTTTATTTACGGTTCTCGGTCGTTATGGGAGGGAGCAAAGCAACTGAGTCTTACAAGCAACTCAACTCATTTAATAGGCTACATCAGGATAGATAGCATTACACAACCACCATCCACCCATCTACCAGCATCTGCATAATGCCTTTTGCGTAGGGGGTTGGCGGGGCGTATGCTTCTAGTTCAACTAGGGACTAGGGTGACTTGGGGGGTGACTTCCGAACGCGTCCGTAAGATTAAAACTTACACGTGCCCCCTGGATCACGCTAAACGTTCGGACTCGAAGATGCCAAGCAAGTTAACAGAAGAGATAGGAGAGTGGAGAAAATGTGTCCTTCTCAGGCAACGTCACCTTGTTATATTGGAACGCAGGAGGTCTCTCCGAAGATAAATATTTAGAACTTAAGAAGATAATTAGTGACAAAAATGTAGACGCATTCACAGTGGTGGAAGCAGGATCAATCTCAGACAACGAAAAACTGGACAAAGCCATGACTAACGGCTACAAAATATATACTCTCCCTAGACAGAGACAAATCTCTTCAGGCATCATAGTTGTGTGAAAGTAGGTCTGACATCTAAATTTAAAATTTACACAAAAGGGACGAAGAAGACAAGATAGAGGGGGTACAACTAGAACTGTGGAAAATCACACTAAGACCACATACATCATTCTCTATAACCCACCAACAAAACGAAACAAAATTTTTAGATCTAGTCACTATTGACAGTACGTCAGTAATTTGTAGGAGATTTTAATGCACCCAATAAAGCCTGGCATTACAATACAACAACAAAAGTTGGACACATAGTTGAAGAATACATAGACAGCAACCCGCTGATGCTACTGGAAGCAGCAGATCCATATCCCTTTTCCTCTCATACAGAGGAGGCCTCTCCAGACCAGATTTAGCCTTATGCACACAAACTTATTCAATCACATGAAACAGGACAACCTAGAGTCTCCTTCCGGTGCTGGACACAAAATTTTACTTATAAACAAGACAGAAATGTAAACCTGAAGCTAGAGAAACCAAATGCACTTGGAATTTTAAAAAGGGTAACTGGAAGGAGTACAGAAGAATTACCGAAAAACTATTCCTGGAATTTGAATCAAGGGAAAACATTGATTTAGACAACCAGAAAATTATAGATATCATGCAAACAGCTGCAAAAAAAAACTGTACCTAGAGGAAAACAAACAATTACAAACCGTTCTGGAATGAACAACTACAAACTCTGAAACAACAAAGAGATCAAGCAAGGAAAACTGCAGAACAAACTCAAGACATGAAAGACATGATTCAACTCAGAAGAGTACAAGCCATGTTAAAAAGACAAATTTTGGAAAGCAAGAGAATAGCATTACAAGAAATATGTGGAGCAAATAGATTACAGAAGGATGGTGTCAAAGCACATAGATACTTCTCCAGTCTATGTAACCAAGAAAAGAGGGAAGAACAACAGGAGCCAATAATATATAAAGAAGTCCAACTCACCGAAGATAAGGATAAAGCAGAGGCGTTCTGTCAGTATATGTCACAACAAACAAGACCAATAAATAATAAACATGTAAAAGTAGAGCAACCAAAATACATACATGAAAACGAGGACCCTTATAATGCACCATTAATATCCATGAATTGGGGCAAACATTAAGTAAACTGAAAAATAAGAAGTCACCAGGAGTTGACCTTATCTACCCTGAATTCTTGAAAAACCTAGGAAAGGAAGGGCAACTGGTATTACTGACACACTTCAATGCCATATGGGAGGGAAACATACCAGATATATGGCGAAAAGCAGAAGTTATCCCCATAGTGAAGAAAGGAAAAGACAGTAGTAAAGTAGAGAGCTATAGGCCTATATCTCTCACAAATATGATGTCAAAGCTCATGGAACGTATGGTAAACCAAAGACTAAAAATCTACCTGGAGACAAATAACCTCATAACAGAACACCAGGCAGGCTTCAGGAAAGATAGAAGCACGCTCGACCAAGTGGCATATCTACAGCAGGAGGTGAAGGAAGGCTTCAATAAACAACTAGCAACACTTGTGGTGTATGTTGATTTCCAAACTGCATTTGATGTTGTGAACAGAAAGATCTTACTTACAAAAATGTCGGATATGAACATCCCAAGCAACATATACAGATGGACTAAAAATTTCCTGAGCCAGAGGTATATGAGAGTGAGATATGGAACAAAAGATCAAAATACAGAAAAACCAAGGCAGGAGTTCCCCAGGAGCAGTCATGAGTCCTACCCTTTTCTTGATCTTCATAAATGACCTAGCTGACTATATTGAAGAGAGAAGTGAGGTCAAAGTAAAGCTGTTTGCAGATGATGTGGTGCTGTGGTACAGTGGTAGAGATAAAGATAAGATGGAAATTGAAATGAATAAAGCCCTTAAAGCTCTGGAAGAATGGACAGAAAAGAATGCAATGATAGTTAACGAAAAGAAGACCGTGTACGACTACCACACTACGGGACGAAGTGTACCAACATTTTTACTCAAGTACAGAACAAACCTGTTACAGAAAGAAGATAACCCAGTATACCTAGGTGTAACTATGGATCAAAAAATGACAATGACCAAGCATATTGAAAAAATGCAAGCAGCAGGAAGGAAGGCGATTAAACCTGTTAACTAAAGTTGCAGTTGTTACCTGGGGGGCAACAGAGAACACATTATCTACCACTTATATAACCTTTGTGATACCACTGCTTGAATATGGTAATGCAATCATAACAAAAGCCCCCAAAAATGCACTACAATCTCAAATAGGGTCCAAAATTCTGCACTCAGAATAGTACGGAGGTGTTAAAACCACACCTATAGTAGCTATGGAAGCAAAGGCAATATTCCACCCTAGGGCCAGACAAATGAGCTGCAGGGATCCTATATGAAAAACTGGTAGATTGGATCAGAACTACTGGGATAAAGAACCATGTGAAAAACATAAAACCCATGTAACATTCATAACGAAGGCACGACAAATAAATGAGCATTTAATTGGGAATGAGGCAATTAACAATAGACAAGACCTCCTACCACCAAACATAAATGTTGCATTGTTAGAAATCCCACATGCATTGACAATACCTGACATCGACGGTAGAAAAACAACCACTCGTTGGTTCAACTAAAGAAATTGACATTGGCATACATTCGCCAGAAATACCCAGAAAATGAATGGCTACATCTGTATACAGATGGATCAGCATCCCCAGGGGAAGGAAGGCGGGCGCAGGGATATACAGTCGAGAATTTGAGGCTTCCTACCAGCTGGTGCTAATGGAAGCAATTATGATGGAGAAATCGAGCAATAGTTGAAGCACTATTGAAACTATCAAATCTGAAAACCGGAAAATTGTGATCCTATCCGACTCCAAGACTGCCATTGCAGCCATTGCAAATAGGGAGGAAACAGAACCCGAAATTAGACAATGTAAACTACAGATTCTACGACTCATGAATGATGGGAACAAATTGTGCTACAATGGATACCGGCCCACTGTGGCATATATGGTAATGAGAATGCCGACTACCTAGCCAATCTAGGTAGTAAAAACAACAAGAAAGTAAAAAACTGTCACATAAATCTCTCAAATCTCACCTGCATGCGTCGACAGACAAAGCAGTCCGTAAGGAATGGCAAGAGAGGGGGCAGAATAAACTGTGGGAAGATTACACTAGAATGAGGCCGACTGGTAAACGTAAGTGCTACAGTAGAAAAATAGAGACAGCTCAATTCCGGCTTCAAACAGGACACGACCTACTCGGAAAGCACCTCCATAGATTTGGAATTTTTGAATCTAGTGTCTGTCGGATGTGTGGAGCTGGGGAACAAGACAGGAAACATCTTTTTCAATGTACATATATAAAGCTTGAACGCGACAAAATGCCAAATGGCATGGATCGGAGCGAACAGGAGTCCTATCTCTACTGGCTAACTAGAAAACACATGATGACATGAATAATGTCAATTGTTGGCATATGAAAAGAAGAAGAAGAAGAAGAAGAGTATTTATTAGTACTGACTATGTAGGCCCTACTTCACCCTTAAGTACTATTGTTAACTTTCATTGTTGGTAAATAAATGCAAGTGATTACTCAATAATATTTTATACGTGTAAATTATCATTCATTTATAAAATATTAATATTTCACAATATTTCAATATTTCGTGAAATATTTCATGAAATATTTCATGAAATATTTCATGAAATTTTCGATCACTAACTGCAAAGACAGCTGTAAGTCTTTTGACAACTTGACCTAAACTTTAATAAGCAGCTGTGTTAGGTAGGTAGGCCGACCAGTACATTAAAAGTCATTGACAGAAACTTTTTCTACAAACATGCTTAATGGCCCAATGGTCATTTTCATCACAATGCTATGCTGCCCTCTAGCATAATTAATTAGTAAACTCTAACCTTAGCTGTGTGCTGAAAATGAGATACTCATTTGGACAAATATGATACACTCCTATTCAATGGTAATGCCATTTGCCCTCCTTTTCCCAGACACATCTGGTCATCATGACATCAAGTTTGATAATCATTGCTAGGGCTAGGATGTTCAGGACCTTTCAAAGTGAGAAAAAGGCAGGCAAATAGTACCTTTAAAACAGCAAAAAAGGACCTGAAAAAACGAAAAAGGACCTATTGAATTTAATCGAATTCTATTGTTTTCATTACTTTCAGTAATGTTTATTAAATTATTACATTAACACCAATATATTTTCGTGGAGAGGGGAGGGGGGGAATAGTTTTGTCGGTGTATCAAACACAAGATGAAAAATTAAAAACATAATTTTTTTTGCTTGGCCCGATACTGTGGTAAGCTGCACTTGCACTTGCACGTTTTGCATCCGTTTTAGCAAATTATATCAAAATAGGACAATAGTCCCTTAAAAATGGCCAAAAAGGACCTTTATTCATGAAATGATGTAAATAGGCATTTTAAGGCAAAATAAAATGCATATTTTTGGCATCCCTAACACTTGAAACATACTTAAAACTATTTTCCAGGCGTGTATTTACCAATAGAAAAAAAGGAGATGTCCTGAACATCCTAGCCCTAATCATTACAAGTACTAATGTTAATCTGTATTTTCATTTCGTTTTGCTAAGATTTTAGCCAATTGCATGTTACACTGCAAACAATACTGAATTGTCAATAAAACGGTCAATTGACCTTGTAAGTTGTAACTAAACACTTTAAAAAGTATTTCTTATCATTTTTTCTTTGTCCATTTCATTTTTACCATCCCATCCCTCTAGAACTGCTATGTTAGCCTAGAAATGGATTATCTCATATTTAAACACAACCGTAGTTGACAAGTAGTTGACTCGGAGAAGAAATTTTTCTTTAACAATTGTCTTTCCTGCAAATTTTTTCGTTTGGCGGTACAAATCGGTACAAAATGACAAAAAAATACCGCCAAACGAAAAAATTCGTAGGAAAGACAAAATATGTAAAAAAAAAAAATCTCTCGGTCAGCCTGTAGAAAACCAGTTGGAAATTAATGTCACAGAAACAGAACACCCTACATTAAATGGTGTACCTTGGCAAATTGAAGTTTGAAATTATTTTGAGTTGGCGATATTGGCCATGTACCGAATCAGAAAAATTTGAAAAAATAGTTTTGATTTTCTAAAAGAGCTATGTTTCAATACCATTCACTATATTTTGTCTTGGTAGCATATTTTGGAAAATAGAAAAACACGGTCAAATAGCCTTAATATGAGGGTATATAGGCCTAGCTAAAAATACTGGTCGAATAGTGCAAAATGACATGTTAAGAATGTTTCTTTGGTGAAAAAACGGAAAGTTTCCTAAAGTTACTGATCTTTTAGGTTGGTGTTTTTAAAGACAAGTGCAGCATTTTGATTTTTCCTTTGCATGTAGCTAAGCTTTGGGACACAAATACTGTCATATTTTTCCATTGTTAAAGCTACTTTTTAAAAGTAGCACTGCTACAGCTGTAGCTACTTGACCTTTGAAAGTGGCTTAGCAACTTTTTAAGCCACTTTCATTCTTATAGCTTGCTACTTGTGTAGCTACTTTAAAATAGCAGTGACGCTACTTTACAGCTACTTTCATGTTTTGTTTTTACCACAAACTAGCCCTAGAGTAAAATTTTGTTCATGTTCATTGAAAGGCCCTGAAAGGCAACAGACCAGGGCCCGGTAGGCCCTGGTCTGTTGCAATAAAGCAGTTTCAATATGCAACTTATGCTTAACAGCTTAAAGGGGTATTCACCCGATAAACTAAAAAAAGTTTCATTCAGGCTAACTAGTTATGAATTTAGAAATTAACAGAAAAATTATTGGGTCCACCATGACCCGGAAAAAAATGTTGAACTGAGAATTTTTCGAGCTAGGTCCCATTGGCAAAAATTTCCCATAAGAAATAAATTGGGTCGTTCTTTAAGCCCCGTGACCTGACCCCATAGAATGAGGTATTTTGAAATAAATAGCTTTCGTATTTTAAGATCTTCCTTTTTTCTTGACGGTACACATACCCCAAAAGTACAGGAAAATATAAAACACTGTAAAATGTAAGGTAGGTATTAAAGATACACATTTCAAAATACCTCATTCTATAGTCAAAGATGCAGTGTAAGCTACAATAAAAATATCAGTTATCCAAATGGTATAGCCTCACCTACTTTTGGAAAAACTAAGCACCAAAAATCGTTCAAAAAAGTAGCAATAGAGGAAAAATGCATCGACCAAAAAAATTAAAAAAAATATTTTGATATTTTCACAAGACTGTGATTAATGATCATACTCTAGGCCAGCGGTTCTCAACCTTTTTTCTGCTGCGACACATAAGTTGAGTACGTTGCCGTACGCGACACACCTACATGGGTGTATCCACATTTCAACGAAATAATATTTAACCATCTTAAATGAACCCTACTTAATTGTTAAATTTTGCAAATTACAATACATCAACAGTAATTTACCAATTTGTGCCAATGTTATCAGTGTACAAACGTCACATGCTTCCTCATCAGTGGGATACCTGGGACTGATGTAATTCACACATTTTCTCAGTACGAGGGCGAATGGTAGACAAACTGACGCGCATCTCACTATCAACATTAAGGAGTCTCAAACTGTTCTTTGACTTGATTGTTTTTAAAGTTGAGAAAGCTGCTTCACACAGGTATGAAGTGGAGAAGCGTAGTAAGACATAGCGCCTTGTTAACAATTGCAGGGTATTTATTTTAAAGAGATCCAACATGAATCAAGAGAGAGAGATCTCTTCATATCTTGATTTTAGAGTTGTCCCTGTATGAAATAACTACAATCAACTCTTCTTTTTCTGGATACGTTAGGTCTGACGCGTCGTTTATGTGCTCAACAGAACTGCAAATGGAGAGATAACCCATTCTATTCCCTTTCTTGAAATAAAAGAAAAGTATTTCTTCAAACCCTCCTGAAGGCAGGTCAAGTGTTGAATTATATATTTCTTGAACTGATCTTTAGATTTTATTTCCAACTTACTTGCGGCATTCATTGCAGCTGGAAAATTGACATTCCTTCCTTTATTGCTTATGTACAACACTATTTTGTTTTTCAAAAAGCAAGATTAGTAAGGTAGCATCCAAAATGCATAGCGATATTTACCATTTCACAGACGCGCGCGACCCGGCACCTCCACCATTTGTACGAATGGGGCCAAATTTGCTCTAGGCTACCAAACACCTCCACCAAAATCGTTTTTTTATAAAAATTTTTATCAAAAAGTAGACTCAAGTCAAAATTTCAGGTAGGCCTACTTGCACACCCCTAGCTGTCACTCACTTTCAATTCACCCCTAGAACTTTGGCGGTATATAGCGTTCATGTTAGTGGCATACATGAATAGACTTCAATATAACAATAAAAAACCAAAATACTTGCGACACACCTCACAACTGATCGCGACACACCAGTGTGTCGCGACACAGTGGTTGAGAACCGCTGCTCTAGGCCTATACCTACTGTTTTATGCATATTTTGGATTTTGTTTTTTGGTGAACACACAGCCTTAACTGTGATGCTGGGGCACTTCTGCCTGCCATTTTGGTGAGGGTTTCCACTCTGCTTCCTATCATCACTTTTGCTCCAATAAACTCTTAACCCTTTTCATGACTTCTTTTCCAGAAATGTTGCTGACTATCTTCTCGTACTTGGGCACAGAGACTCTGTGGGATCCAGGAAAACATGTAAGCTACCAATGTGATGAGATGGCGCGTGACAGTAGCCTGTTTCGTTACATTGGTGTTGGATTATCACGGGATATCAACCAGAGATACTGTGAGCTGCTTCACCAGGCGTACAGGCGTCTAATGAGACTGAAAATCAGGAATAGCGAAGACACCATCGAGCTGCTCATGAAATGTTGCTAAAAATCTTCTTGAACTTGGACACATTAACTCTGGTGAGTCAAGTGAAGGAACTAGGATGGAAGTAAAATAAAGCCCAACTGTACTAGTTATCTTTTCCTATACCTCTAGAATCTAGATCTACATTTCTAGTCGATAGACCAATTTATTCTGTTTCCTATCTCGGTTCTTCTTTGAGGGTTGTCATTATCAGTCTCGTGTTGAACAAGTTAAGGGAAGTCCTTCCTAACATTGTCATTGAAAACACACTAACGTTTAGGCGGCGGCATTTTACACACGACACTGTTGAAACGAAACAAACTCTTACTACAAACGTCTTGTGTGTGAGGGAGAAACAAAGCTGACACTTGTCTGCAGAGGTGGGTAAATAAATGAATAAATTCGTATTTAGAGTCTACCCACTCAGTCATACAACTGATTTTCAGTGGGAGACAGTAAACCAAAGCGACCAAGCCAACCCTGTAGGCCCCGACGCAATCAACGAGTGAGCGATAACCAACCAAAGATAGATATTTTTTAATAGGAAATATAGCAATCAGTGGTATGGACAGTGCGAACACACAGTGGATAGGCTCGCTGACAGTCAGCCGGTTGGGATACGAGAGCTAGTAAGCGCAAAGTTTGAATAATGCAAAATTTGAGGTTTTCATTTTCAAAGAAAGCGGGACTAAAGTGCATCCCGCCGGGTATTGTGGCGGGACATGGAACACACGGCTGAATGTCGGTACTGTCCCGCTTTTACTGTCCCGCCAAAAGCGGGATGTCTGGGTACCCTATATAGGGATGACAACAGGTACTCAAGTTACCCGCATCCAAACATTACCCACATCCATACTAAGGATTTTAATTTTTTACGAGGTGATGTTTTGATAAAATAAACAAACATTAACATCCACTTTTTTAAACACTTTAGGGTCATTCCATACCGTTTCACCAGATTTTGAAAAAAGTTGTTGCAGCACCATTTCAGAAAAAATTCAAATTTTACACACCTACTACTACATGTCTTAAAGCACAAAACCAATTTTTAATAATTTTTTGGTCATGACCTCAAGGACTTGCAGGCCCTTAAAGGTCGTAGCGCGTTGTAAAAATGGCATTTTTAAGGAGTAGCGGTAATTGGAATAACTCGGAAAGTACAAGTCGTAGGAGGATGGAACATACACCAAATTAATCGTCACAAACTGAGCTTTCATTTGACATATATTTTTATAACCTTGCTACTTAACATCTATGAGTGCGATTAGTACAAAGTTTTGACGCAAATGTACGATTTTTGCAACTTTTGCAATAAGTTTTCTAATAGAAGGGTTGTGATCACAATGCCCATTATTTTTTTGCAGTATATTTGGGTACCATATTAAATGTGTGTAAGATAAAAGTTGTGTGTTTTTAAACCCTTTAGCTGTTACAAGCTTTCAAAAATGTCAAAATTGAAATTTACCGTTTTTTGGGGGCCCTCGTAACTCCAGTGGGGGACCTTTTAAAAATCTGAAATTTGTGTCATAAAAAGTTATGAACCCGTTAAAGACGCAGTTAAAATTTGGAGTATGTGTTTTTCTTTGTTTGGAAGTTACATCACACTGAAGTTGCCCAAAAATTACCCTTGCTCGCTATGTATTAGCAAGTACAGATTGGTTCATTGCTGCCATACATTAATTTCTAATTTGTTGATAATGAAAAAATCAGTAAATAGTTGTAGATTTAATGTTTTACTTGCACAGCATAGGCGTTACATGAAAATATATCCCGTCGTGGCTAGTTGAATATAGGCAAATTACACAGCCTGCGTCCCTTTTTTCACTGGACTGACTGAAGAATCCAAATTGTTGCCAGTCTTAACCATTATCAAACACAACAATTATTTATGAAGGTGTGTTGCATGAAGGTCTTATTCTTAAGTTCTTGACTGAGGTCTTTATTAATGTTGTGCACTCAACCAGTTGCCGTCGATAGCTTGAACGGAGAAAGAATCCATAACATGTTTTCATTAGTGACCCATGACTTATCCTCCTTTCAAAACTTGAAGACTGTGCTGGGAAGAAGTGTACAAAGTTGTCTCCTTCATTGATGTCTTTGGACTCGATAACTCCAAGCCACCAATTAGTCATAAATGCATGTCACAAAATCATTTACTAAGTTGTTTGTTTGACTTGATTCTTACTTTTTGAATTTCTTCGTAGTTATTTGATTTGGATGTAAAGAAACATTTGACATTATTGCAATCATTAAGTGACCATTTAAAGCACGCCACTCCAGCGGTGTATACTTTTCAAAAACACCTTCTACCAGAAATTAAAAAATAGCTCTGAATGTTTCTAAACTTTTGTTTTGTCGATGGGGCAGCAAGCCAGTATAAAATATTCTTTAACTGTAGCAATCATCAAGCATATTTTGGCTTTCAAGCCCAGTGGCACGTTTTTTAATGTCACAGGGAAATGACCATGTGACGGCATATGAGAAACTGTTAAAACGTCTATTTTCTAAAGCCAGCGTACAGAGAACAAAAGACAATAAAATTTTGACTAGAAGATATGTTTGAATTTTGCAAACAAATATTCATGGGATAACATTTATCTATGTAAGAACACCCATGGAGGTAGAAACATGTTTGAGTGATCAGTTTGAAAATGCTATAAGGGTACCCCATACTAGAGAAAAACATTGCTCGATTCCGATTGATTGCAATAATGTCAAATGTTTCTTAACATCCGATTCAAATAACTACAAAGAAGTTCGAATAGTGAAAATTAGGTCAAACAAGCAACTTAGTAAATGATTATGTGGTACCGGTATGCATTTATGACTAAGTGGTGGCTTGGAGTTGAGTCCAACGACATCAATGAAGGAGACAACTTTGTACACTTCTTCTCAGCACAGCCTTGAAGTTTTGAAAGGAGGATAAGTCTTGGGTCACTAATGTACCATGTTATTGATTCTTTCTCCGATCGAGTGCACAACATTAATGAAGACCTCAGTCAAGAACTTAAGAAGTAGAGTCCTTCATGCAACACACCTTCATAAATAATTGTTGTGTTTGATACTGGGTAAGACTGACAACAATTAGGATTCTTCAGTCAGTCCAGTGAAAAAAGGGACGCAGGCTGTGTAATTTACCTATATTCAACTAGCCACTGACAGGATATATTTTCATGTAACGCCTATGCTGTGCAAGTAAAACATTAAATCTACAACTATTAACTGATTTTTTCATTATCAACAAATTAGAAATTAATGTATGGCAGCAATGCACCAATCTGTACTTGTTTAATACATAGCGAGCAAGGGTAATTTTTGGCAACTTCAGGTGTGATGTAACTTTTATCTTACACACATTTAATATGGTACCCAAATATAGTACTGTAAAAAAATAATGGGCATTGTGATCACAACCCTTCTATGAGAAAACTTATTGCGAAAGTTGCAAAAATCGTACATTTGCGTCAAAACTTTGTACTAATTGTACTCATAGATGTTAAGTAGTAAGGTTATAAAAATATATGTCAAATGAAAGCTCAGTTTGTGACGATTAATTTGGTGTATGTTCCATCCTCCTACGACTTGTACTTTCCGAGTTATTCCAATTAGGTACCGCTACTCCTTAAAAGTGCCATTTTTACAACGCGCTGCGACCTTTAAGGGCCTGTAAGTCCTTGAGGTCATGACCAAAAAATTATTAAAAATTGTTTTTGTGCCTTTAAGACATGTAGTAGTAAGTGTGTAAAATTTGAATTTTTTCTGAAATGGTGCTGCAACAGGTGTTTGGTGAATTGGTATGGAATGACCCTTTAATTATATGAATGAGAAAGTTATGTTGAGTCGTTTCCATGGCGACGACTCTTGCATTCATATTAATGTGCAATGTTTTATTTTACGTATTAGGCCTACCTATGTTATATATTTTATTTATGTATTTACAGTAGGGATGTGCGAACCCACTTTTTTTACTTCGAACTTCACAAAAATTTCGAACTGAATCGAACTCGAACCCAACTTCAAGGTAATCAAACCGTCAAAAAAGGTAAAATAGTGATAAGTCTGGACCGGCACCTCCACCAAGAAAGTATTAATTTCTGGACCGGCACCTCCACCATCCATATTTTGTAAATTTGTACCTGTAAACTGAGAACCATTTTTTGACATAAAAAATAATATAATATAAATAATAATAAATAATGTGACTGCACACCACAACATATTAGGGCCTTGTAAATTTTTTTTTTTTTTTCGAACTCGAACTTACAAAAAGTTTGAATTTGAATTTCGAACGTTTGCACATCCCTAATCCACAGACAACCCATGTCTATGTTTGTCCTTCAGTTCAATCAATTATATATGTTTCATTCAGTGGCGTAACTACCGCCCGGGGCCCCCCGAAATTCCCCTTGAGATATTAACTATTTTTGTTATTTTCCTATAATTTCGTAAAAAAAATAGCGAATACACATTTTTGAGTTGGAATAGGATTTCACTTTTCATTATCTTACACCTTTTTCGATTTTTTTAAATGCGTTTTTAGGCCATCTAAAGTTGTAAATTCACAAATGTTCTCGCCTTCGGCGATAACAGGCACCAACAGCTTTCCCTTTGTATATTAGCAAATAGGTGTGAGGCCTGGGTTTGTGGGGTTTGATATCCAAAATTGTGATAATAAGCAAACTTCCGTCTGAAAGAGAGGAAGCCTAAAGAAACCATTAGAATCCTTTGAATTTGTCTTCCAAGTCGTGTTGCAGTCGAAGATCTTAACATCTACCGATGCTGTTTCGATTAATCTACAACGAATCAACTCGGACATCTCCCAAGCCCATACGCTCATCAACAATACACATGATGAACTAAAAAAATTTCGGGGAAAATACGAAGATGCTAGAAAAACAGCCGAAGAACTTGCTGCCTTATGGAATGAATGAAAATTTTGCTCTTTCTGCCAATTTACCCGATGTGTGTTGTGCACTGATACTTTTTTTAACAATCCCCGTTACAGTTGCCACCGCTGAAAGATCTTTTTCAAAATTAAAAATATTAAAAAACTACCTTAGAAGTACGATGGGGCACGAACGTTTGCGTGGATTGAGTGTGTTGTCCGTGGAGCACGAGGAAGCTCAACTCTTACGTAAACATCAACTCTAGTCGTCAACGTGTTTGCGGAAACAAAAGCTAGACGAAAAACATTTTAGGTGAGTTTTTCAAACACTTAAGTAGGGTAACTAATTAGGATTTTTTTGGGGGGGGGGGGGGGGTGGGGGCCCACTTTAGTTTTTCTTCCCAGGGGCCTCCGATTTGAAGTTGCGCCACTGGTTTCATTGTTGTAGTAGTCTATAGAATGTCGTAGTTGGACCCAAAGATACTCTAAACTTTTGAAATGTGAGTTAAATATTGTGGTTTGCCACCCCTAAAGTGACATTTTCCCCGTATTTTAGACTGTAAGGGAAAAATTCGTAATCAGCTTAATAACCAAGATTTTCCTGTGAAGTAAATCTCTATTTGCACACAATGTTCATATTAATTTCCTAGATTTGGTCTACATTCACATCCTTGCGCCTCGCCATAGCTACCGAAAACATATGTTGCTGCCTACTAGCAGGCGCGCACTAGGCACGCCGTCACATGAACCGGCAACGCACGTTTTCACAAAAACACACTAATATATATAAAATCTCGTACAAACGTTTCACCAAATAGTTCAAGATGTGGTTAATAGGTAGCACTACTGCATGGCCGAGCTCCAGCTCGATGCACCCATGCCAATTGAATTACTGTGCAACCCAAAAACTTTGAAACGTTTATAACTAGGCATACTTTAACAGGCCGCCCGGGCGTGCATGTTTATAAACGGGCATACTTTTCAAAAGGTTAATAATGACTGAGTCTTGTAGAAGAACACACTAGGTACCGGGAATGCGTTAGTTTTTAGGGAATTTCTATGGGAGCTTGTACCTTTTCCAAAATGCGGAGCTTATAAGTATTACTTGTAAAGTTATTATTTTTTTTGGAAACTGGAAACGAATTGTTCCTTTGTGATGCCGTAATCTTGTTGAATTCTGGAGTAGGCCTGATTGATAAAATTACAAACCAATTGCAATGTGTACTTTGAACTTTAATTTTGAAATGAAACTAGAGCAAATGTAGTTCTTGCCTTCTTGGGAATTACTCTACTTACAAGAGTGGTGACGTACGTACACATGTTTCCATATATTTTTTAAAAGGACTTTGTTTGATTTTGGTATGGAATGGATCAGTAAATTTAAAGAAACTACCTGTATCTGTTTCTTTAGGGATTTTTAAGTTTCTATATATGAATACCTATGCATAGTAACGTGACTTTGTTCCATTTTCTTTTTACAAAGTATAACTTGACTTTAAAATTTAAATAGACTAATTTTGGGGAACTAGCCCAAGACTGACAGTCCTGAGTGTCAGTGGGTGATGAACTATCCAGTTCATCTTTGCCTTTCTCTTTGACCTCCTCTAAGCTAGAGTAAAGGCATGTCTGCTACTACCAGAGCTACCATTTTTGTGATATTACCTTAATTTTGTTTTCGGATTTTAGCAAAAATAAGAGTGGAAGCTAATTTTTGCATGGCTCATAAGTAACATTTCTCATATCTCCTTTATTGCTTTCTTTTTTGATTAGAACTCAGCTTGAGGCAACCTTTAGGCATTTTTAACATATAAATAAAATAAATTAATTCATATTTAGACTCTACCTAACTGAATAGAAAACATACCTAAACTGGAGCAGTCAAAATACTGCCTAAGTGAGTTGCAACAATTGAGAATGAGTGAATATGTAGACGAGCTTCGTGCTAATGCTCACAAATCGCAAATTATTCTAGTGTAGATGCAGGCCCAGTTCTTTGGGAACTACTTAATCGCAACTACGTGATCGCGTACGTATGCGCACCGCACACAGCTTAAATGAAATAGTTTGCTCTGTTCAGAGATTTGTAGTTTTTTCTGGCATCTAATTGCATTTTTCATTGGCATGCACTGCACTAGGATGTAATTGCATTCACCAAGGAATTGAAAGAGGGAAATTCGCAATGGAACAGACTTCCACAAATCAATGCACAACAATACAGCTTATTTGATGAGCGTAGCGAGCGAAGTGAAGATTCCATTCCACTACACTGGAGAAAACACTCGGGAATGTTTTGTTTCTTTTTCTTTTTGTATTTTTAGTGTGTTTGTTAGCACGATTCCGGCTAAACCGATACTCCAATTGCAATGAAATTTTCTGGAGGCCTTCGAAATCTCTGAACTTAGAACTGCCACGTTTTTGAGCGCAATCCAAAAATTATTTCTCATGAAAATCACATTTTTACGATTTTTTTTTCTTCGACTTATAACACCTACATGTTTTATCCGATTGTAATGATTTTTTCACAGAACCTTAATTTAATGAATTAATAAATTCGTGTGAAATTTGAGTGCAATCAAAAAATTATTTCTCATGAAAATCGCAACTTGACGATTTTTTTAGTTTTAAAAAAAATTCTTCAACTTAGTAATGACTTTTTCACAGAACAACAGAAAATCTGCATAATACATGGCAGCTAAATGCACCAATTAAGCTCATCCAACAACGCGCCTGAAAATGCGTTTGCGAAGCTTCCTCGTTAATCCAATTAACGACCCTCATGTCACCACAATGCCGGCAGGTACTTTTGGATAGCAGTTCTATTCTATCAAATAATTCCATTTTGCTGAGCAAAATTTGAAAAATACTGCACTTCAACTGCACAAGATCCTTTGCACTGACCCTTGGACTTTGTGCGATTCAGTGCAGCAGTTAATTCGTATGACCAGTGGAATAAAACAATCACATTCAGTTCACACTAGATGCAATGCCAGTCTATCCATTAGAAAATGACATAAGCCTTAATGAATGTTTTTTATTAATCTGAAAATCTGATCAAGCATGCTCGGCTACGTCACATATTTCCAGATCATCATCTTAATAAAATAATGTATTTAATACTTAAAAGCAATGAAGCGGAAATTTTGTTGCTGACAAGTAATAATTGTAATTTCTAATTTGTAATGGAATAGAATTGATTTGAAAATGTATCAAAAGTACTTTTTTCATAATTAATTAATCAAAGTAAGTTGAAAATCTTTATTCAGCTAACAAATCATTCTCTAGAATATTAATACACTGCATTGCCACTTGCCAGGCACACACTTAATATGCATACTGTAGCCTAGCATCTAGTTTAGGGTCATCTATTATGGGTATGTAATTTTTATTGGATGAGCGAAGCGAAGACTTCAATTTCACTGACCCCCAAAAAATTTAGCTCGGGTGTTTTTTTTTTTGTTTGTTTGTTTGTTTGTTTTTTTTGTTTTTTTTGTTTTTTTTTCTGTCTGTTTGTTAACTCTCTCCCAGGCAAACGGCATATCCGATCTTGATGAAAATTTGACAGGACCTTCGACATCTCTGGACTTCGAGGTGTATTGTTTTTTGGGTACAAGAGAAGAATATTTCTCATGAATATCGTACTTTTACGATTTGTTTTTGATTTTTAGTGCGATATTTTCGTGGACATTTGGGCCAATTCTGACCAAACGGGTGGGGCTACAACGTTCATATTATACATGGACATTAAGGTTATGGTAATGTAGTACCCTTTGAAAGAAAAAGTTGAAAAGTTAGCCAGAATCTATAGAAATAAAGCTTTTAATATAAATTTTTAAATTTTTTGTGCGATATTTTCGTGCCATTTGGGCCAATTCTGACCAAACGGGTGGGGCTACAACGTTCATATTATACATGGACATTAAGGTTATAGTGATGTAGTACCTTTTGAAGAAAAAGTTGAAAAAGTTAGCCAGAATCCATAGAGATAAAGCTTTTTAATATAAGTTTTTTCGGTAAATAATACCAATTGACAGGTAACAAAAGAAACTTGACAACAATCACCTTCAATGCGTAGGCAGCAAAACAAAGCACTTGAAAAAATAAAGATATCTCATGCAAACTAAAAATTTTAAAAAGCTCATCCATCAACGCGGCGGGACTTGAGCGTTTCCTAGTTAATATAACAAATTACACTTAGCCCTACAATAATTTTGTTATTTTCTCTTTATAATTATTATAATTATTATTCTCTTTTCAATATGTATGGTGCATTTTGACAAAATCATAGGCTTCACATTGCTGGAAGCAATGTGAAGCAATGTGATAGTGATAGGGCATGGTAGGTGCAAGAGAAACGATCCCAGAATTCTTCGAATCGGTCAGCAGAAGATTTTGTCTGTCAAGTGGATTACGGGACGATATACTTATGTGTATTATGATGGTTGCCTTGCCACCAGCCTAAACTAAACTACTACCCTAAAACAACATGTATTATTAACTAATTATTAAACACTGATAAAGACCTTAACATACAAAATAAATAAGAAAAAAAAAATTACATTACATTATCAATATTATCAAAATATATTACCTATAACTCTTACTAACTTCCTGATTCTCTTTTCAAATGCATTGTACCTGTAGATGAAATTGCTGATTATCATTCAGTTGTTGGATGGGTTTAACTAGAGCATTGTACAAGAAACACTTTTCACAATGGTCTACTGAATCTGCCATTGAACACAATTTTTGATCACTCTGTTGCATGCTATGTTATTGTCATCAAGGCCTCAGCTGTTGTCTTTTAATATGCCATTTTTGATCTGCTGCAAATATATCTAAAATTAAATCCCAATCTTTGTGAGCTTTGTTCACCTTGAACGCTTTGTTCGGGAATTAAAAGAACGCTACAGAGCATGCTCACATTGATAAAAATCTAACGGGGCAGTGTGGGCGAGCTCGGGTCACTCGGATTCATTGAACAACCTACCTTTTGTAAAACGAGTATTATTACTTTTCTTTCTTCACACTATCTTGAAACTCACCTTGCAAAGCACCATGTCTTTTAGGCCTGGCAAGGCAAGTAAATGTTTCACCCTGGACAAATTGCAAGAGTTTTGTTTCTAAACTCATCCAAAATAGACATTCAATTTTGGTGGAGGTGCCGAGTATGTTATCCTTCCCCCCCTGACCCCTAGGATCACCAAACCATTCTGTATCTTTCTTGTTTCCTTGTTGACAGGCAATGTCAACAAAAAAACGCATGTCAATCTGAGGTTATGTTCGGTTTTTATCGTAAGATGTGACACACGCACACGCTGACAGAGATACAAATAAAGTGATGTATATAGCAGAGCTTTGCTTCTTAAATGAGCTATTACCCCCACTAAAGAACTGTTTAATTTTTCAATCTTGTGACTGTGATTTTACAAGAATGTTAAAAGTTTTTTTATCCAGAAATTTACAAAAATTAGTGTTTTTTAAATTTCTTCAATCAGCTTTAGCCTGCTTATTTTTTGTTCCACATAGATACTAGAGCATTGTACCAATCTAAAATGGCCCTTTATAACATCGTGTCTTGAGACTGTGCACAAATGCACATAAAAATGCAAAAAATATAATATGCATTCCAAAATCACATTCCTTCTTGGTAATCAGTATATTTTGGCCGAACCACTTGCCCAAATTACAAATCAAAATGTAGAGGATTTACATAATATGCTGCAGAGTACGTCAATAATGGCCAATATTTTTTTGGATCAAAATCCTCCAAGGTCACGGGGCATACAGATCGTTCCAATGTTATTTCTTATGGGAGATTTCTGCCACTGGGACCTAGCTCGAAAAATACCAAGTTTCACAATTTTTTTTCAGGTCATGGTGGACCCACAAACTTTTCTGTTAATTTCTAAATTCATAACCAGTGAGCCTGAATGAAATATATTTTTTATGTTTAACGGGTGAATACCCCTTAAAAATCCTTTCAATCCCGAATTAATTTTGTCTTCATTAGGTAGCCTAGTTGTAATAATTCAATTAAAATTCCATTTTTTTTAATTTTGGTATTTTTAAATATTTTTTATTTTGGGAATTTTGAATGAAATCTTCATTTTTGGTTAAAATTTTAATTTGAAGTGCATTTCTAAAACTAGATGTTTTTTCTGATTTTTTTTGCATATTTTAGATTTTGTGTAACTCAAAAACACCAGTACTGGAGATTTATTATTTTTCCGGGCTATTTTTAAACATTTTTTTTCTTCTGTTTTTAGTCTTTTTAGCACCTGTGTATTTTCAATCTTTTCTCAAAAAGGCACTATTCTTCCCATTGAATTGGGAAAAAAATGTATGTATTTTTTATTTACCAAAAAAAATGGGGTTAAACTAAAAAAAACAAAAATTTACCCGCAATACAATTTTAGAACTTTCTGTTGCCATATGGCTACACTGGTAACGGGAGGGAGTTTGAAGTTTTGAAGGCGGGAAGGAAATTGGTTCTCTCTTGTCTCGGCCAGCGCCCATAAGAGTTGGCACAGTTCGAAAATGTAACTCATCATATCTCTCTCCCGCAAAAGAAATCTAAACCAATAACAACCACAAGATGCGTAATTGTGAAAAGATTATGCATCCTACTTCGCTCGATAACACTTCTAAATTCAAGTTAAATGGACCCATGTTTGTGCGCTGTCGCAAAATGTACTTCAACTGAGCGCAACCTAAGCGAGACGCAGCTACGTTGTGTGCAGCTATGGTATCCTCGCATTCCACGCGCCTGTCTATGGTTGGTACATTTATTTTGCATTTAAGATTTTGGTTGGCACGTTAAGCGTATTTTATAAGTAATGTATAACCTAGTATACATACAACCCAGTGAACTCAAAGTTACCACAAAGCAAGTCGGATACCAAATTTTGTGCTAATGCCACTGACAAAATATTTGTAGGTGCTTTTTTTGTTAGCTTTTTGGAAGGTTTGCAACAGTGGAGTTCACTACAACTCAAAAATAATGTTATTAATATTTGGGATAGAGCAGAGGTACATCCATGCAAAGAGCAAAGATTAAACTTTCTTGCCGTAATGAATATAATTCCGGGTCCGTGGTCGGGTTTACGCGCTATTGCTTACGAAACATTTAGCACGGGTTTAATTGCCTATTCAATGCTGACGGGAGAAAACCAGACAACGTCCACTTAGGTTCCCACAGTTTATCATTTTAAAGACCAGAATGGTTTAAATTAGGGATGCACAAGATAATCTATATTATCAATCGATAATTAATAATGGATATAATTTCGATAATCGAAAACCAAAATTCATTGTCAATAATCAAAATATCAAATAATTGGTCAATAGTTGCACGAACCAAACTCTAAAGACGGAGATCATCTCATGGCTGATGATGTCACACTCGAGATTTATGTTTGGAAAATGAGCTATCAGTCCATTACAGATTTCAAACACATGACATCGAAGACAGCGAGGCAGCAAACGGAACGGGATTGTATTGTTTTGACTTACACTTGCCACACTTGAGGTTCCACTTATTGGTCGGAACAGGCTTTGTTGGTGATATCGATAATATCTATTCTATAATGACATAACCATTTTAATAATCGATAATGAAAAAGGTATCGATGTGCAGCCCTAGTTTAAATTTTCTTTACACACTGATAAATGATGAAACGACACAGGTATAAAAATTTATTTTATTGAAAAGTTAGTTACACTGTGATTCAATCAACATTTAAATTGATTTGGCATACTAGTTTTAGTCAAGCATTTGCACACCGCAGCACTACACTTCCTGGTGTGCAGGGCCCAAGAGTATGAACGAATGAAACACAGGTTCCCGGTTAGGCAGTTTTAAAAGTTTGAACCATTTGCTTGTAATTCAATAATCAGTTTGAAATTAAAGTAACAATTTGCCCAAAAGATTTCTTTTTCACATTTTATGTTGTTCAAATTATTTGTATTAGGCCTTGCTATCAAGGATCACAAATCATAAATGTTCATAATTGCGAGAAAGAAATGAATAATTTTATTTTTATTTCTGTTGTTATCCTATAGGCCCTAGCATTAGTTGATTTCAAGTATGCTAACAAAATGTAATGTAGCCTTGTATGCCCTATGCCAATTTAAACACTGTTGAGAAAAAACATTTTCCGCTACATTTACATAAACTGGAGAGTGGAGACTGTGTTTTTGGAAGGCGGAGGTAAATACCTGTCACCAACCATCCTGAGTCCCTGACTGAATTCTTTTTCTAGGGTTTTCTTTTGTCAATAAAATGCAGGGATTAATTCCTTTTAAACAAGGGGTATGGACGTAGCAAAAATAGGGAGCAAAGCTACTTCATACACAAATTTTTGAAGAAGAATATATATACTATATATAGATGATATATCTCCGGTGTAGTCGCTTTTTTAATTTCTGTTTAAAGTACTAACATATCAACGTCATAGTCGCCTACTATAATATATAATTATATCGGTGGTGAAGAACCTGAAGAACCATCTGCCAAATTTATTTTTTTTGTCATTAGTGTTTTTGAAGTCAGTTACTTTTACTGACTTCAAAAACACTAAAGACAAAAGAATTTTTTTTGGCAGATAGAAGGTATTGGTTCTTCACCACCGATATATTGCTCAGTTGGTAAGAGCATAGCCCGGACAGATAAGGTCCCGGGTTCAAACCCCTGTGTAGTCACTTTTTTAATTCCTGTAAAGTAGGCCCTACTAACAAATAACGTCATAGTCGCCTACTATAAAGCCAAGGTTAAACATGCACAACATTATATATATATGTGGTATATATCTTGACCCCATTTTCAAACATAAATCAATATGATATATCATATAATATAAATAATACAAGTCAATATAAAAATAAAATATTACATTTTGTTCTCAGCGTTCAAATCTCTTTGTTGGTGTAGGTGCCAGGTATTTATGTGTCAACTTTGGGCGATGCTTACTTGCCCCTTGCTTTCAAGGGTTATCAAAAACATTCTTTATCTTGTTTAAGGGCAATGTCAATAAAAAAAAGGCATGACAATCGTAGTTTGTGTGCTTTTGTCTCGTGAGGTGTGGACACATGGAGAAAGAGAAAACATGCATACAGGGAGCTTTGGGTCCATGATAGAAAAGTAGTTATTTTTTAAGTAATTTCTTTTCATTGCATTATGCACTTTTTCTTCGGTTTTGTGTTTGTTTGGTTTCTTTCCTTTGTCACAATTAAGGTAAAAAGGTTTGTAAATAAATAGATTTTACCTACAGATGTCAGCTTGACCACTAAGACTTTTTTGTTTATGCGTGCTTCCCATCCATTTTCTTTTCTGGTGTTTTTATTGTTACCGAATATATTTTGTTTTATAGAAATATTATTTTTTTATGTTTGTACAATGTACACCCGGCGTCAGAAGTAAATCAAGGGGTCTCGTATCTAAAATACTCGGGCCCTTGATTTACTTCTGTTTGCCTTGTGCTGCATTTGTGGAAATAAAAATAAAATGAAATTGATTTACACTCACAACACAATCGTGTAGGTACCTAGTTAGTTAGTCAGTCACTTGAAGAGAGGCATGGAGAATTTTTAAATTGAAAAAAGTAGAAGTGTTATTTTGGATGAGCGAAGCGAAGATTTCAATTTCACTGACCCCTAAAAAATTTAGCTCCAATGTTTTTTTTCTGTCTGTATCTTCGCACGATTCCGGGCAAACGGCTTATGCGATCTTGATGAACATTGTCGGGGACCTTCGAAATCTCTGAACTTAGACCTGCCACGTTTTTGGTATAATCGAAGAAATATTTCTCATGAATATCGATCGTACTTTTAAACGATTTTTTCCGTTTTTTAGTGCGATATTTTCGTGACATTTGGGCCGATTCTGACCAAACGGGTGGGGCTACAACGTTCATATTTTACATGGACATTAAGGAATAATGATGTATTGCTTTTTGAAAGAAAATTTGAAAAAGTTAGCCAGAATCCATAAAATAAAGGTTTTAATATAATTTTTTTTGGGTTTATAATAACACAATTAACAAGTAACAATAGAAACTTGACAGCAATCACCGAAAAACGCATTCAAAAAGCACTTGCAAAGGGAAAGTGGTCCCGCGCAAACTAAAAAACTTAAAAAAGCTCATCCATCAACGCGGCGGGACTTAAGCGTTTTCCTAGTCTGAAGAAATACGTATCCCATTGCACTAAAAAATGTGTCACGAGCTTGCATTCTTAATTGATTTAGTGATTAGTATTGCTTAACGTCTCATATTAATGCACTAAGGCTATGCGAGATGAGGTGGTGATAGATGAGGATGAAGGATGAATAGAAGGGAGGAGGGGAAACTCGGTACCGGCACGTAGCTACTCCTTTCAGAAAGTACCAAAGGGGACCAACGGCTTTAACGTCCCATCCAAAAGGATGGTGTAACCTTGACAGTCATATAGGTTCCCCCACTAGCCCGGACTGCCCAGCGGACGTGAGGAGAAAGAAGCCGTTACACTAGCTCTCGAACCCTCCACCTGCTCTAAAATAGCGATATACGTGTGTCCAGTGGCGTAGCAACATTTCTGGGCCCCTCCGCCCTTGGTGTATGTGGACCCCTCCCCCTCCCCCACACAAAACACAATTTTAAAACTTGCATACCTTTACGTACACGCCAATCAACAAATAAACGTATTGACAGCTTTACGAAGGAGAGGTACGCTTGAACTCCTTTGCTTGATTTAAAGAAACCCATTTATTTTTGTATTTTATTTGTTACCGACAGAGTTGACTCAAAACGTTAAACGCGCGACCTGATTCGCGAGGTCCAGGTTCAAATCCCAATTTGACCGGGAATCCCAACTGAAGTTTTTTCCGAGGTTTTCCACAGTCGTTAATGCTAATGCATGGGGGATTGAGTCCTCTTAACAGCCCTCGGACATTCCTTCACAATTATCCAAAATACCTAGTTAGGGCACCTGAAAAGGGGCATGAATTGCACCCTGGGCAGGCTTCTCACGAAGAAAGCAGATATTAAAAATTATTATTATTTTATTACTTTCGATTTCCCGTTCCTTCTGTCGATATTCCTTTTGCGAAACCACTTAACGCTTGACCCACTCATTTTAAAGTAATATACTATAAACACATGGAAGTCTATCTAGCCTTATTTACAAGGAATCACAATCATCAATACCATCATCGTCGCGCATAATATTTTCACCCGAAAGTTCTTATAAAATTATTAAGCATAGCGAGAGGCGTACGTCACGTCGCTACTGAAACTTTACACTTCCTTTCTTGGGTAGTTCGAATCAGAACTCGAGACTCGAGATGTGATTCGAAATGTCCATGTAATTGTCGGAGAACAAACTAAAACACAAGATGAATTATTTAGCCTCTCCTACGACATCAACAAATTAATAGTTACATGCCATCATCGACTTCGTCCATCTAAGTAAGATAACAGAAGGGAGAGTAAAGTCCCGTTGAATCCCCGTTGAAAAGAATCTGGACTCTTACTAATCGATTTCTATACTCGGTCGATTTGGCAAACTAATGCGTTTTTTGTTAAATTTTTAAAAAATTTAAAAGGGGAATGGGACAACATTTGGCAGTTGTCAAATAGCTATTCGCTCGGCCAAGAAGCATCCGAGCTATATACAACTGTCAAAGTTGTCAATAAAGTATCAATTTTGCGTTATCACAACGAAACTCACATACGCATTGCCTCGATTGTTTGGTAATAGAATACTACCAAATAAATTTTCCTGACGTTATTAGTTGCGAATCCACGTGTTATGGAAAATATTCAGATTACGAAATCAAAATATTTGTGTATACGTTTTGCCAAAATTTACGATGATATTTCCAAATTATTCCAAAATGTAGGGGGGATGCGATTAATCATGTCCAAAACAGTTGTGTATCGTGCCAAAAAAAACAATTAGTTTCATTCAATACTTTATCAGGGGTGTCCAATCAAATTATGTTTTGGAGCACGTTTTTACCTTTAGGGTAAAATCCCTACAGAAATGTTATAATTATGTCCATGTCCACACGTCCCGAAAAAAATACGGGCCCCGTCTTTCCTAGGGTAGAATTGTTCCCAGGATATTCCTCTGCCGACCGGTGCCGATGTACGAAACAAGGCGAAAAAAAAAGTCAAAGTCCACATAAAAAATGCAGCTAGAGAGGAGGTGGGTCCCTCCCCGAAACTAGAGGCAAGCATGGTAGTCATCGTCGGGGACCCTCTCCTTCCCCAACGACGACAATGGCGACGACATTGACGTGAGGAAACCACTCTTCCCTTTTGTGCTGAATCTGTCCTCCCCCCCTCTAGGCTATAGTGGCAATAATAACCTAACGGTTGACGCGCCCTTTATCCAAATAAACAATACCTTATTTCATGCATTTAGTCTTCTAATCGATTATAGTCGTTCCGATAGGAAAAAAATTTTTCGCTCAAACGGGGTGGCAAAGGTTCACGCATACCATTCGATTCCCAACACCCACAAGCTATCATTTTAAGCTTGATTAACTCATCATTTCGTTCGCCTTCATAGCGTCGCGACGCTATGAACACGACCGACGCTCTATTTTTCGTCCGCACATTGACAACTTAAATATTAAATTTCTTGTTTAAATGCACTTACAGAAATCTCTTTATGTCCATGTTTTCACCATTAATCACGTTTTAAATATAGTGTACTTGTTATACGTCCAAATACATAAATACAGTCTGTTTCATGATCAAATAGCCCTCAAGATGCTTTTTTTTAAGAATACGCACTCTTTCGTTTGATAGCAAAGGTAGAGTTTTCAAAAATGATTATTCAAATGCTCAATATAATAGTTAATGATGTTGGCAACAAAATGGCTATCTTGAATTTGGCCATAAATATTACAGATACACTGTAAATAATAAAATACCTAAAGCTGCGCGCGGCACTCGAGTCGGGAAAAACGTACTATATCACTGTAAATTTCCTTCTAATTAAATTTAAATTTCATATTTTTCACTTTTGAACGCAATAAAGCAAATCAGGATTAGGAGAAATGTAATTCAAACAAAAAAGTACAGTCAGTTTCCAAAAATGGGTCCCTGCAATATATTTTTAAGAAATTAGAACGTTTGCAAAGACAATTGTCCAGTGGATATGTTTTTAGTTGTATATTAGATATAAAATAATCCCCTATCTGGGATAAAACATAACATGATATCCTTTTTTGGCGATTATGGCTATGCAAATAGTTGAATTCCTGAAAAAAAAATGTGTCAAAACGGGTGACACTCTTTATTTCACACTTTGCCTCTTCAATGCCGAATTACTTACTTTAAGCATAGCGTTGAAGCGTTTAAAATATTTTTCTGAGAGTATCTTACACAAGCAAAAGCATTGTTACAGGGAAATATAAAGAATATGTAGGTATAGACTGTTCCAAAAAGTGGGTCCCTAAATGTATAATTAGTAAATAAATTAATATTTATATATACAATTGTATACATTGTACATTTGTCATTACAACAATAGCACCATGTCCATGTACATTGTTTAGCTATTAATATACCATTACATTAAGACACAATATAATAGTAGACATAAAGGCAATATAACTGTCAAAAAAAAAAATAGAAAACCTCCAAACAGTAAATGCAGATTGCTGCATGCAGCTTTCATTTTCGAGGCATAATCCCCAAATCATACCGTTTATTTATCATTTTTATGAATATTTAGTAATTATTGTTGCTACAAACAAGAATGACCCCAAACGTAATTATTTATAAGATAAATTAAAAATTTAAAAAAAGCCCAGTCTGTTCAGTGTTGTGAACACTGTTCACAAATTGTGTTGTCAGAGAACTCATTTTGCTTAAAATATTGTTATATAATGTCTTTTCTCTAGTCAAATCCCTGCAGTAGCCTATAGCAGACATTTTGTAAGAAAAGGATATGCATATTTCGATACGTGAAATGTATAATATAAATTAAAAAAACATATTTTCAATAGGAACATCACTTACATTTTCAGCCCCTTTTCATTCACGTCTGAGTCGATGTTTTCTTCGTTCTCATCATCTCTTGAAACTGACATAATTTGTACAAGTCTGTATTTTGCACATGTGGGTACGGACGAAGAAAATTTACGAAATCAATAACATGACTATGGAAGACATTGGCGTGAACAATTGCATGCTAAGAGTTACAGCACATCAGTTGGAGCTGGTTCAATGATCAACCATATTTCAAGAACCGGCGTAGCTTCTGAAAATCGTTGATATCTTCCACCATGCAACTCTGGAGGAGGTATTTTGAAAAGGATTCCATGGCTCATTTCCCTATATCAGACTGAGTGTTTGCACGGTTGATGTATATATGAAGTGCGTCCTTACAAGGTGGGAGAAGAGTATGTTCTATATAGTGCCCCTTTTGTGCAGAACAACGAACAACGAATAGCGCAAATCGTTTTATTTGTTTATGCTATCTCCTCATAAATATTAAACACAACTCTTCTAAAACCATTCATTGTTTCTATTCTACAATTCTTCGAAAAATTGTGGAACTGAATTTTATCGGTAAAACTAGACTGTATTGATAACGTACCAGATCCTTTATCGTAGCAAGAAGAAGCTTATACTAGAATTATACTTCATGCTAATCACGCAAACAGGAGCGGGATATGAAGACTTTGTTATTATTTGTGACGAACGGATGTCGTCATATTATCCTCTTCCATTTGCCATCAATCAACCAGAAGGTTAATACACTGATGTTCACTGATGTCAATGAGCACTTGTGGCAGAACCTATGACATGTGTCATGTTCGTTTGTGACATCAGCAAGGCTCTTCGAGGCACGAGATTTCTTCATGGATTTTAAGTGTTTTAGAAAAAATTTTTGCTAGGTCGACGCCGTTTCTTCTTGATGAATGTAATTATGACAACGATAAAAAAAAAATTTAATAAATACATAAATAATGTACAAATAAAAATAAACATTGTTTGTAATTTGTCTGCAATTTAAAAACTAACCTTGTAGCCTAATTTTGTTCAAGAAATCTCTTATCTTAAAAACGGGCACTCTTCAAAGGCGAAAATTTGGGAAGACATGAAAATCTTACATAGTACGCTAGGGCAGAAACATGCAACACACTTCTCGGGATGCAGCATTATCTTGATTTTGTAATGTTAGCGCTTTGAAGGAAAAGGAAAGATAGCTGCAGCAAAAATAATTGTTTTTAAAGTCCACTCTGTGCAATTCTTCGAGCATCGAGTCAGTTGCTCTACTCGGCCCAAACTTTTGATGTTTGAAATCCGAAACAATGGATGGTGTAGAAGAGTTTGTGTATAAACTTATGAAGGAGAAAGCAAAAACAAAAGTAAACGATTAGCGCTTTTTCGTTGTTCTGCACGAAAGGGGAACCATAGAATCCACCTTTGTCCCTCCTTGTAAAGACGCACTTCATAAACAGATCAAAACGTGCAAACTATCAGTCAGATATATGGGAAAGAGCCTTGGAATCCTTTTTAGGAAAAAATCCTCCAGAGTTACATGATGGAAAAATATCAACCATTTCTGAAGCCGCGCCGGTTCATTTTGACTAGAGATAGCCCTTATATAAACAATGTTTGAAGCAAAATGAGTTCTCTGCAAAAGAATACTGTGAACAAACTGTACTTCTTTATTTATTAATTATCTAAAAAATTACGTTTTGCGTAAATTTTTATTGTGGCAACAATAATTACTAAATTAATTAATTAATTAATATCGAGCCCCATTTCCAACTAAGTCGGGTAGGGGTGGGGGCGTTCCCACCACATTCTTGGCTCCCGGGCTTTTCCCTGGGCTAGCCATGCCCGACGCTTCTTCCACATAATCTATTGTTCCTCTGCATCATCTTTCTTCCTCGTCACTGTCTTCTTCCTCAGGGGCCTCCAAACCAGTTTTTGCCATATTTTTTCGTTCTTCCCGTTCATTTTCCTGGTTAATCCTTCCCAAGCTGCATTTCTCCTTTTGAAATCCATTGCTATAATGTCTTCCCATCTCAGTCTGGGCCTCCCTCTTTTTCTCTGTTTGTTTCCTGCGTCTTGTTCATATTGCATCTTCGGAATCCTGTTCTTTTGATCCTCTTCATGTGTCCAAACCACCTCAGCCTTTCTTTCCCTAGCTTAAAGTTAAACTCTCTACTCTTAGTTCTTTCCTAATCTTTGTGCTCCTCATCTTATCAATCTTCGTAACTCCCGTTACACTCCTTAAAAAATTTCAATCCCGCAGCTTCAATTTGTCTTTCTTCTTTACGCCCCAACTGGCCATGTCACTGCAAAAATATGTGAGACCGGTACAAAATATGCTTTGTATATTAAAAGTTTAAAAAATATTTTTAATAAACGGTCAAAATACGGTACGATTGATCATTTGGCACTCGAGCCTTGAAGCTGCATGCAGCCCCAAACTGCATTTACTGTTTGGAGGGTTTCATTTTTTATTTGGGCAGTTATATTGCCTTTATGTCTACTATTGATGTAATGGCATTAATAGCTAAACAATGTACATGTACATGGTGTAATTGTAATGACAAATGTACAATGAATACAATACTTATATAAATATTTTTTACTAGTTATACATTTTGGGACCCACTTTTTGGAAAAAGTCTATAACTACATATTCTTTTTATTTGCTTGTAACAATGCTTTTGCTTGTGTAAGATACCTCAAAAAATGTTTTTAACGCTTAAACGCTATGCTTAAAGTAAGTGATTTGGGCATTGAAGTGGGGAAGTGTGAAAGAAAAATTGAGTGTCACTCGCTGTGACTTATATTTTTTCAGGAATTCAACTATTTGTTCAGCCATAATCGCAAAGAATGGGTATCAGGTTATGTTTTTTTCCCAGCTAGGTGATAATTATATCCAACATACAATTATAAACATATCCACTGGACAATTGTCTTTGCAAACCCTCAATTCTTTAAAAAAAATGAAATGGGGGGACCCACTTTTGGAAACTGACTGTACTTTTTTGTTTGAATTTCATTTATTGTAATCAGGGTTTGCTTTAATTACGTTCAAAGTGACAAATAATGAATAAACTTTAATTTGAAGGAAATTTACGTGATATAGTACGTTTTTCCCGACTCGAGTGCCGCGCGCAGCTTTTTGGTATTTTATTATTTACAGTGTATCTGTAATATTTATGGCCAAATTCAAGATAGCCATTTTGTTGCCAACATCATTAACTATTATATTGAGCATTTGAATAATCATTTTTGGAAAAAAATCTACTTTGCCATTTAAACGAAAGCAGTGCGTATTCTTAAAAAAACGCATCTGAGGTCTATTTGATCATGAAACAGACTGTATTTATGTATTTGGACGTATAAACAAGTACACTATATTAAAATGTGATTAATAGTGAAAACATGGACATAAGGATGATGTCCGTAAATGCATTTTTAACAAAGAAATTTAATATTTAAGTTTCACTGTGAGGGGCGAAAAAATTGAGCGTCGGTCGTGTTCATAGCGTCGCGACGCTATGAAGGCGAACGAAATGTTGAGTTAATCAAGCTTGAAATGATAGCTGTGGGGGTTGGGAATCGAATGGTATATGTGAACCTTTGCCACTCCGAATCTAGACAATTCTCGTGAATTTGGGGGTCTATCGGAACGACTATTAGCCCTATTTTCGCGTTTGCACATTTGAAGGTGAAGGGCTTAAACTTGGGCCGCTGGGCGGGGGGTCAAACTCAAAGTAGTATTAGTAGTTTTAGGGGCTCCTCAAAGTAGTGACCGAGGGCGGTATTTTCTTTGAGTGAGCCGTGGCCGCACGGTCTACCTGGTGGTTTTCTGGTGTCGTTGGTTCGTCAGCCGACGCCGGCTCAAGTCACAACCCAGACACTCACGTCTGTGTAATATGAATATGATCGATCCGCATGGAGTTATGATATCGCCGCATTCCAGAAAAGTGTAGTATTTCAAAGCTGAAACAGAAGCCCTTAGTATTTCTTTCGAGAATAGTATACAGCTAGTATAGCCTAAATGAAATATTTGTTCATATCAGTCCAATAAGACGGTTCGGTTGTGGAAAAATAGTGGTCCACGTTTGGGTAATTCGTGTTGGCTCGAAATTACCCCTGAAGAAAAAAAAATTTTTATATTTTTTTAAAATATTATTAAACGAGGGAGCAGAGCGACCGAGTGTCTCCATTCAACTCAAACGGCTCTCATTATGTGATTCTGTCTGTCTGTCTCCTGTCTGTCTGTGCGTCGAAAATCAGCCGAACCGCTGAACAGATTTCGCTGAAATTTTAAACAGACATCCGGTACGAGTATACTGAGAACAGCTAGATCCATTGCGATTTAAGCCTACAATAAATAAAAATGTGATTGTTTAAATTATCGATAGCATTTGTTTAGTAGCAGCTAGCGGGACAAATCTGCGTGGCTGACATGGCACAGTTAAGCCTACCGCACGGAGGGTTGGGGTTCGATACCCGTTAGTTCGAACTTTTTTATATTTTTACATCCACATATTATTTTTGAGGGGTGTTAAATGGGAAATAAAAATTAGGTGATTTTGTTTGATCCTGGAAATTTGTAAATGTTTTACGCTAATACGTTTTGAACACGATTCGCATTTAAAATGTTCAAGTTAAATAACTAGGGAAACGCCAAAGTCGTTGTTAAACGAGTGAGTCAGCCATGTGTTGAGTACTCGGTATCATTCCCCATGGGCCATACTGGGCTAGATCCAGCCTTAGGTATAGGGGAGGAAAGGGGATGTTCCCAGGTACTCAACACTTGGCTCACTCACTCGTTTGACAACGACTTTGGCATTTCCCTAGTGTACCCTACTTTACAAAATATACTGCATGGGAATAACCTTGAATATATTTTGAAATGTGTCAAGATCATCTGGACCGGAGATTAGTGTGAGCTTCCGTTTGATTTGATTGTTTCCACTTGTTAATTGATTGATTGATTAATTATTAATTGCTTGCTTAAAATCTCTTTTTATGCAATATTGATATTCGAGACGATGAGTGGCGATAGATGAGGGTTGAGGGTGAAAGACAATAACAAAACAAATGCGTTATGCGGGATTCGAGCCCACGTCCTTGTTGTACCATACCATCATTGAGTATAGAACGAATGATACCATGGATGGTCGTACACAGATAATATTACTCTATTATCTGTGGTCGTATGCTTGATTTGACCAGCGCCCTAATCGTATGTGCCACCGCGGACGGCTTGTTTCAATTGTGGGAGGGTATGGTCCTTCAGTTTCGAATTTATTATGTAGGCTACATTGTAAAATAGATATGAAATTGAAACACATTATGCGTTATGTTGGCGAGTATATTGATATTTTAACTTCCTATGGGGGCTAGCCCTCTTGCCCCCCCCCCCCCCCCCCCCACCAGGTCACCAAAAACATTCCGTTTCATCTTTGTTGGGAGGGCAATGTCAATAAAAATGCCGAATGTCAGTCTGAGGTCATGTTTGTGTCGTGAGACGTGACATGCACAGTTCGAACACACGGGAAACTGTGCATCGCTCCCTAATATTTCCCCAAATACACTGCTATTTCCCAAAATGTATGCATTTTCTTCACAGCTTTTTTCTATACCCAAACATTTTACAAATTCTTGTGCGCGATGCGTTTTTCTTTTGTCTTCGTTTAGGGAGCCTTCTTTGCATCATGTACGCATCTGATGGACCCCTTGCGTGTGTGTAGCCAAGCAAGGATGTGTACACTCTGTTATAGTCTTAGATTATCAAACGAATCATTTTTGTTCATTAGTCAGAAAAATACCATATCCGAATCCGATGTGTTTCTGATATGACGTGTTGATGATGTGACCAATTTCGATGTGTTTTATTTCGTGCATTATTAGGATATTTAATAGGATCGAAGTAGGTCTGTTTGTACATATTCATGACTTCCATGACCAGTCTTTCAAATCTCACATTCCAACATTAAATA
>JAMZAV010006124.1:0-38378 GCA_024449915.1 Sweltsa coloradensis | reverse complement strand
TTGATTTAAATTGAAGTCTCCGTCGTGGGCCCTTATGTTGGAGCATGCAACTCTTCCTGAGCTTGCCCAACCGTGCTCCTTTTCTTGTGGAGAGTGCATCCGTCTTTTACACTCTATGACAGAGCAATATTTTTTTACCAAAGCCATTAATAGCGCCTCTTCCGAGGCACTAAAATTAATGGCACGCTTGCGTTTTGACGTAGTATTTTCGTTTAAAGACATGATGTGACTACAAAATGTAAGAAAATAACTTGTGCCATACGCTTCTTTACAAGAATGTCAACTCAAAATCAACAGGTGATCAGCTGAGATGTAGCGACATGTGAACAACTTAACAAATCGAGACGTGTTTATTAAATCTTCGTATACATACGAACGAATTACATAGATGTCTTGATATGTTTTTAATATTAATATATTGTGTAATATCATCGATAGAGATGTTTAAAAGCACCTTTTATGAGTTCAATTATGTATAGAAAATATTATTATCGTTCACAAACCAGCGATTTTATTGTTCAGAGGTTGGCCGACAAACCGACGTGTATGCATACGGAGAGTGCGCGCGCATTCATTTAGAGTCAAGACAGCAATGCCAGCTGTAACCAATCACAAGCTTCCAAAGAGTTCGTCAGCTAACGGAGACTTAAAATCGCATTGAAAAACGCAAACTGCATAACCATTGATTAAAACTGTTCGTAAAGCTAATCGGTCTGTTAGCTGACGAACTCTTTAACAACTCATTGAAAAACCGGCCCTTAACGGCGCTAGTAATCGTTTACGTAAGGAGTGCGAAATAGCTCTGTAATCAGAATGCAGTTTCTGTGCCAAATTCAAACGTGTTTTAGTCCAGTTCAATTTACGCTTGGTAACAAGATTTAAAATAACTAATATTTATGTAACTTTAATGATTTTGATACAGAAAATTATACTCGCGTTATCTCCAAATTGTGTGGTTGTGTTTAATTTCAAATCTCCTTAATTGACTTATGAAACATTATACATTTAATGTGTAGAGAAGTTAGACGTAGATCGTCTTAATAATAAATATCCTGAGTTCAATTTAGCGTCATTACACTGCATCCTAAAAATGTCGATTATCTAAAGAAGGATATTACACACAATTCCACATTAAAGATAAAATAGTTTAAAAAAAACGCGTCGAAGTCCAATTATATTTTTTTAGGGAACCACGCATTTCATAATGAACATATTTTGTGCAAATTACTATACTATTAACTTCCTAAAAACTATTTCCCAGCAATTAAAAAAAAAATGTGGCATCACAGACTCACAGTAAGTAATTGCATAAATTATTGGGTATTTATAAGGAATCACAGTTTTATCTGGGCCTTCTAAAATTGTTACGTTATGCGCTTTGTTTCATTACAAAATCTTTACGTTTGCCTGAATTGTGTTCGTGGGGAAACCAATAAAGAAACAATTAATTTTTTGAAAATACACCAAAAATCGTAGTATCACGATGTTTCAGTGAAGGTTTATTTCTGAAGACAGAACAAGCAGGATTGTTGTTTTTAAATTTGTTTAAACTTAGTGTTTTAAGAATATCTCCAATTAAGCTAAACAAGGTGATTATAGTTTTTCACAATTATTGTAATTTGTGCATATTGTTGATCAAGTGAGTTAAATCCTGTTTAGTATATCAACCCAGTTGAGCAGTTGAGGAAAAGGGATAGGCATTTTATTGCAACAAACGAGTATAGACCATATAAACTTTTGGAGTCGTCACGATACAAGGCAAAATGAATGTTATGATGGTTACCCCTACTAAAAAACATTATTCATAATGAGAATGAATGGAATGGATTGTTTATTTACGTCGAATGAACTTTACCTAACCCAGAATTGAAGCATTATTAATTTTCTTAATTCGCTCACGAATTCCTTTGCATTATCGTTTAGAAAGGAGTCGGAGTTGCTATTTTAAGAATGTGTTGTATTTATTAAATTACATAAAGTAATAAAGTTGCAACACATTGCAGTGGATTCGGCCAGTAGACCTGCACTCATGATTCGAATGTTATTCAATCATTGCACATGTCAATATTCACCCGTTCTCGTGGGGATATAAAAGAGACACCTTACATTGGCAGTGTCAGTTCACTCTACAGCTCCACAACAGCACCTCAACGTAACCATAACACCATGAGCATTCTCAAGGTAAGAACAATACAATATGTGCACAGGTTAATTTAATGTGGCAGATTAATTTCGCAAAAATACGAATTTGGAATTTTACTAAAATAAATTTAACACAATATCAAGTAATCAAGTATCTTTGAACAATTTTGATGTATACCTTTATTCATATTTGCATAAGCTAGAATGATCTGCAAATTTATTATTTACACAAATCAATGCCAAAATAAACAGTTTTTTTAACGTCATAAGCGAAGTAATAAATCTAACCAATTAAAGTCATTAGTGTACTTTCAAATACAAATTACCGGTACATTTTTTAAAATTGTATTATTATTTCGTTTGGTAAGCTATTATGATTTAATTGTTAATTGTTTTTTTTTGATATTCATCAATTATTTTTCTTGGGATATTTTTTGAAAATAAATCAAGCTATGTCTTCTGGCATATTAAATGTTGGTTTGTTCTCATATGTGGATTGTGGAGCTATCATTATCACAGTGCCTCAAACAACGCAATGAAATGAAACATTAAACAGTAAACATTAGTAGTCTTATTCGAAAATTAAAATAAGAAATGTATTGTTATGACTCCAGATCGCCACCATCCTCGCCGTGACGCTGTCATGCGCACTGGCCCAGCATGGATACGCACAGTACGCACACGCACCTGTTGCCGTCGTCCAGGAGGTTTATGTAAGTTAAAACGTATTTTCTGCCAATTATTTTTTGACAACATCAACAACAAATACAACTCAATTCCATATAAGATTTCCGTTACTAGCAGGCCGGAATACTTCATTACTAAAACGTAACTTAAAAACTTATGACCGAGGCCACTACTTACTTAAAAACGAATTTTCGGGTGAAACTTCCTCACCCATCATCAGGTTGATACCGACTGGTTCCCTCCTTGGACTGCTCCCTTATCTCCGTCATGAGTCGAGCTGCTGCAATCGACCTCTCGACGTCTTTCTCGAAGGTCGAAATCCACATGGCGCTCAGTTCAAAACTTGGTTGACTTATCGGATCACTCACACATCGCATCACTGCTGCCTCTTTAATCTTCCTTTTCCACCTATCTTCCTCACGCATGATGCATTTCACCTCCTCCCACTTATATTCATGCATAGTCTCTCGGGCATGTTGAACCAATAATGACGACGTACTATCACTATGTTTCTTAATATTACGTTGATGTTCTCCTATGCGTACATTCACTGGTCTCCCCGTTTCCCCCACATACACCCTACTACATTGGCAAGGTATTTGGTATATAACATGTCTTGAACTCTGACTGTTATCCTCCGGCTTTACTTTAGTCAACTGAGAACGTAGGGTATAGGAAGACTGGAACACTGGAACAGTTACGTTTTATATTGTTCCGGGCCAATAAGCTCTTTTTATAGAATACTTCATTACTCCTACTGATCATACAAACTAACAGAACAGGACTTATTTAATTCATTCATTTTGTTATTCATTTTTCGACTATCCTACGCAGGTCTTTAAACTGATTTTACAAAGGATAGTAAATAAATGTAAGTACATAAATCGACCAAAAATGCAATGAAGTGTATTTAAGCACATTTTGAAATAATAATATTACAACAATGTAAAATAAGAACCAAATATGCAATGCATAAATTCATCCTTTCTGAACAATGCATAGAAACAATTTTAAGTACAACTCCATCCATGTACCAAAATCAGCGTAGAAAATAAACGTTTTGGTAATATACAAAAGCTTTTGTTTTATCTTGTACATTTGATTACAGGCTCACCCCAAGTACGAGTTCCAGTACGGAGTGAAAGACGCCCACACTGGCGACATCAAGGAACAACATGAGGTGAGTGCAATATAAGTCACAAAGTATGGTATTATTGAAATCAGAATAGAACAATGAAACTGTTGTTGCTTAATAAAACGGTTTACTGTAGAAGTTACAGTTAAAAATAAACTATATTTTTATTTATTAGGGGATAAAATGAAAATGTCTCGGGACGAGTGGTGTACGATTATGTTACCTATTTTAGTTTTTGAAGCAGACTTTTAAAAAAATAGTATCTCTGTAGTGGTTTTAAAAATTATTTGTATCAAATAATTATAATTATTAGCATCAGTCCAAAAAATGTAATTAACATAAATTTTGTCGCATTCTCAGTCCCGCGACGGAGACCACGTGCAAGGATTCTACAGCCTGGTCGAGGCCGACGGCACCCGTCGTATTGTCCACTACACCGCTGACGATAAGAACGGATTCAACGCCGTCGTCACCAAGGAGGGACACGCCGCGCACCCTGTCGCCGTTCCCGTGAAGCACGTCCAGCCTGTTGTCCAATATGCGCATGCTCCCATCGCCATCCAATCCCACCAGCCAGCTGTTGCCTACTCTTCCGTCAACCTCGGACACAGCCAAGGTCAAGGATACGGTCTCGGTCAAGGTCGCGGTCTTGGTCTTAGCAACGGGTACGGTATCGGCCAGGCTCGTGGTTATGGACAGGGAATCGGCATAAGCCATGGATACAGCCTAGGTGGAGCTCAAGGTTATGGCCGTTATTAAGCCAAACTTCCATCTTTGTTGTTAAAAAAATTGTCTTATTGTGTCTTAGCAATTTGATTATAGTCAACAAATTATCTCAATTCCATACAAATGTTATTGTTTTCTCTGTATTTCACGCTCATCCAACCATATGTATTTATTATTTTTATAAATTAAAATATACATTACTAAAAACATACATAGTACGTTGTTAAATATTTTGGCCTCCACCATACTGGCCTACAACATTTCAATCATTGATTCCTTATTTAATCTTTATCCTTCTCTTATAAAGATGTTTTATCTCCTGCGATCTGCGATCGCTTTATAGTGGTTCCTTTAAAGCGTATCTTGAAATTTGAGTTGACTCCAGATTGAGTTGTTCCAAAGGCAGATTTACTGCGTAGTAGATTTATTTATCATAACTACTCACACAATGGAAATAAATAAACAAAAATTGCTTTAAAATAAATTTTACAAAATAAGCTTAGTATAATCAGGTACAACCAGATTCAAAATGGAGAAACGGGAGTAAATTTTGTAATAACTTATCTAAAAGAGGCAATGTGGGAGTTATCAGAAAATACATGCAAGGTAAATAATGGACTATGTTGGTATAATATGGAATCCGTACTGGAGACTAGATACACTGGCAGTGGAAAATGTACCGAGGAAGCTACTACCAAACCAAACCTAACCTCACCTAACCTTGCTTAAAACGGGGCTAAATATAATAAGAGCAGGGTAAATTAAGTATGATTAGGCTGGAGGGAAGTGCGAAGTTAAATTGACGGTTGTCGCTATTAGGGAAAAAGGAAGGACCATTCTCACAAACTTCAAAGGAAGGTTTCTACGACACAGTTGGAGTTGTTAAAGATATCGGTATCAAAATTTAAAGATATTGGTATACAGACAGGCATGCATAATAGATCTAGGGCGACGGTCGTTCCCTTGCCGCCAAGCGCACGCGACTGCTGGTTGGCGATGATAACTCGACCCTGTTTACTCCTACCCGAGTGGGGAGGGGGGCTTCAGCTATCTGCACACGCCGTCCTGAAGGATTTATAATCTTGAAACTCGATATATGACCTGATATGTGGTCCATGACATACCAAAAAAAAAAATCAGCCCGATCCGATCACCCGTTCTGAGTTAAAAAAGTGCGTAAAAATCGACGAAAACCTTCCGGCTGGCTGGGTGGGTGGCTTAAAAAAGTAAAAATTTTAAACTCAAAATCATAAAAAAATTACTTGACCTTTGACTTTTTAGAGTTCTCGTTATGAACCCAAATCATTGGCCAAGTAATCTTTTTTATGATTTTGAGTTTAAAATTTTTACTTTTTTTACCACGGAAATGGTTGGCTTGGCGCTCGTCAACGGGCCAAATTATCTTACTTCTTTTCAATAAGAAACTTAAGGGAGAAAGAATAATGCTTGGCTCAACTTCTATGTCTCACAGCATTCACAGCCGAAGACTTTAGTAGGAGAGATTGGTTGCTGTTTGTTTTAAGTTGTTTGTACAAATTTTTGTATTTGGGGGGGATTATATAGCTTAACTTAGAATTATGCAATAAGCGAACAATTGTGTTCTTGCTTACAGGTACATATTATACATAACCGGGTCTGAAACCGATGATTGTATTACCAGGGGAGAAAAACGCTTTATGCCATGTTATCAGAGTTTGTTGTGAGGCATTGAGAATGTAGAGTTGACAGACATTCTGTCGTGATGTAAGTGAAATGCCATGCACAAGTGCATGATTAGATTTGTTGGGGTCGAATTGTTTCTGTGTGAGCATCAGGTTTCTTTCATAATGCTGTAGCAATTATAACGATCGCTGTTATTTTTAAAGGCCAAGAAATTCACGCATGCAGTTTGTTTCTCAAATATATTTGAATATAATTAAAGATTTATGTGTGAAAGTTATCGTGAATCAAACGTATTTGAACGACTGAGTCTCAGATCTGTTTAAACCGGTTTCGCTTAATTTGGACATCAGGTCTAACACTTAGACATTTAATAATACGTAAGAAACTATTGTGAAGTTAACATCAATTAATTTGGTGGTATCTAAATTTCACGTTTGAGTTGAACTAAATTATTGGCTTGTCATCGCCTGTCAAAAGAGTTTCGAGTAACTATTAGGCATGTAGAATAGTGGAACCAGTAGAGCATGGGGATACAAGTTTGGTCAGACAAGACTATTCACTTTTGTAAACGAAATATATTCAAATATTATGGCTTAAGGCGGTCGGATGATACTATATAACCATATGGAAACATAAAATACATGTTATAACACTTTTAAATGTTTCGCTACCCGTTGATGACATTTTTATTTATCGGGTTGTTTTGTAACGGTGGTATTCAACGATTGATGATATTAATAGTGTCTGTCGACTTTTCAAAGATCATTTGGTATTCTTCTTCAGGACTTGAAATGTGATATGCAGTTTATGAATTGACTCTTGTTTCTTGTTCTATAGAATAGAAAAAATTAGAACAAGTTACAAGATTCAATACATAAACTTTAAATCATATTTCAAGTCCTGAAGAAGAAGACAAAACGGTCTTTGATACGTCGACAGAAAAATATCATCAATCGTTGAATACCACCGCTACAAAACAACACGATAAATAAAATCATAAAATACATTATTCTTAATCAGAGTAAGTTTGTCAGTTTTTTGTAAATTATTTTGGTATTGTGTGTTGTCTCGAAAAATAATTATTAAAAAAAAACAGCACATAATCAATAATAATACCAAACAATAATGCATTATTACCTCTGTCAAGGGATATGTTAATTTTCGTCCGACAAAAGCAATCTACACGTTATTTAATCATGCCATTATAACGCCGGATTATCCTCCGAATTGCTCGACTCCCCCCCCCACCCCCCACCCCATGGACAAGAAATGAAAATGTCAGCAAACTTCTAGATAATCAAACTATCTCTAACCGTATTCATCACCATCATTCGAAATATTTTAAAAACTATTTTACCGACAATCATGATGATATGTTAGACATAATCACTCGTCATATTCCTGTATCCCTCAGACCTAAATCGGGAATTTAAATATCCATTACCATTCGAAACGTTTCCTGAACTTCGTCCATATCTTCGATGCAAATTTCAAATCAATTCAATTCAATCATTGTTCAGTTGAGATTATTGAAATTATGACATTATGATATTTTATAAATAGAAATATAAATGGGTTATGGACCTGTCCAGAACCCTATACTGGCCGACCAGTCTCGAGAGTCATCTTGAGACAGACCATGTACTCTACACGGCACGCTCGTAAACACTCAAATTAGATGTACAACGCTCTGGAGAAAAATTTAAACAACATACGTGAATTCTAAAATGCACAAGACACATATATGTTTATGCAAAACAACTATACAAACTAAATAAGAAATTACGAATTAGAATTACGTAAATGCAGAAAAATAAATGTTTAAACACAGATTAACATAATAGAGTCTACTAATAACCTATTTAATAAATGATAACCGATAACCGCAACATTCTTGCCCGCAAGTAGAAAGCAGACTAACATCTCTATGCTGCCACCTGTTGAAGAAATTCGTATTTCAAAACTCAATCCCAGGCCACCGTACTTCAGTAGGAGCTGGTACCGCTGGACGGAGGTAGGTAGCGCCACTGACGCGGCGTAACAACGAGTTATAATTGAATAATCACGGTATTCTTAGACATAGAGAAAGCCTACGATTTAGTAAATAGATCTTTGATACGTGACCAATTAAAGAAAGCTGGGGTATCCAGTAAAGTAGCGAGATGGATAGACAAATATCTAAAAAATCGTACGATTAAAATCCGTTCTCATGGCTATTCTAAACCCCGAACAACTTACAAGGGCCTTCCCCAAGGGGCGGTTTTAAGCACCCTCTTGTACCTTTTATTCACTCGGCAATTAGACAAAAATATTCCCAACCATACAATAATACTCATGTTTGCAGACGACATAGTCCTGTACACAATCGCAGATATCTTAGAAATAGCACAATATTCCAATAAACGAACTGAATAGACTAGACCTATCAGCAAACCCGGGAAAGAGTGCATTAATGATTTCACAAGAATTAAATATAATATCGTAGAAATACCAATCAAATTGCAAGACAGAAAGATTCCCTTCAAATCCAATCACAAATTCCTAGGCTTACGCCTCGATAATAGACTTACATGGAGTTGCCACACCAAGAACCTGTACACTCAGTGTATAAGAGAAGTAAACCTCTCAGGTGCATACAGGGAGTAAGCTGGGGGGCTGACCCTCAAATTATGCTAACCATTCTAAGAAGCAGACAGATTTGTCAAACGGTACAAATACGAGTTTTGTACCGTTTGACAAAAAAATTCGTACACCAACTGTTATTTTCAGAAAACTATTTTAGCTATAGTCAAGGAATAGCTAAAGGTGTGTAGAAACTATGGCCAGAAAACCGATTCTCAAAATTTAATTTTGAACGAGTCTTGTATGCTACACTTTTGTCAAAAAATCTAAATATAATTTCCAAAAGTGAGGTTATGTCCCGCCCAAAAAAATTCACAATTTTTTTTTCTGTTATTTTAAAGGCCTTCTTTCATTCAGCAAACTTTTCAGACATGTTTCTTCGACTTTCAAATTATCGGCCAGAGGTAGTACAATAGCCTTAATATATTTTTTATTGGCATTATTAATTTTGTATTGTTCTTTTTCCTTTAATAATATAGAACATAAATTTCAGTCCATAACTCGTTAAACACAATGGAAGAAAGGAGTCAGGGTGGTATGCGTTATCATGTTTCTAGATAAGTTTGTATCCCATTTGGAATATACTACATTAAGTGATAGGCAGAGGCAGGTATTTGGGGTGAAAATAAAGTTGAACACTAGTTTGAGATAAGTTAACGATTTTTTAACTGATGTCAAATAACCCAAATATTATTATAATTTTCGTTTTAATTATGGTCAAAAGCAGTGAATTGACGGTGAAAATAATTAAAAATTTATTTGAAAGCTCTATATCTCTCTTTCTCCCCCTAATACTCTTGAAAATTTTGGGTATGGGAATTTGTAAATGAATAATTAAGATTACAATAAAATGAAGTTATGCGAATTCATGCAGGTGTTTGTGGTGGAACTCTTTTGCATCTTTGGTTTTGTTATGACCAAAAGCGGTGAATTGGTGTTGAAAATGGTTTATAATTTACGGTTTTTAGCGGTGAAAATTCGTTTTAACATAAATACCTGCCCTTGGTTATAGGTTATATTATGAGACAATCTAGATACAACCGTGACCGAGAGAGGTAAGGAAAACAAATTATTATTTACCTGATGAAACTCAAATTATTTATTAACTACTTGTTATTATCACATCTTGCTGCATATGAAACTAAAATACATAGGTCTACTAGTATTTAAATACTTATGCTGTGTGCTTAGACCTGTACTATTGACACTTTTCTACATTGTTTAAGCGTTATGATATGCTAATACTGAGCTACTCGCAAGCTGCAGGCTAAAATAATAAACCTTTATTCTAGTTAAAGTCAGCAAAGAAATATCACCTGATGCTAAGTCAACTAACAATGTAACTTATGGTTACAATTTTTTAGTTATATGCCTACATCTCATTATGTCTCTTACTTTTATCTGTGCCACTATCTTACACCAATGTAAACAACCTCATTGAACAATTATCTTCTTCAGTAATACTTTTGTTAAATAATATAAAACATTATCATTAGTCACTCACTTATTTTCAAATTCCATTCCACTTATACTTACAAATAATATTTTCCATGATTTCTCGATTTGGTTAGTTGGGAAACATTCCCGTAGATGTAATTGTGATTATTTACTACAATTTAAAAATTTAAAATTTAAAGTTGAATCCCGGTTGGGGCGAACTATTTTAATTTCTGAATTGTAGTAAATAATAATATTCCATGGTATCATGTACAAAGTAGTTATTTAGGATTATTCATTCCTTCTCTACCAAGTGAGGTTATAACTGTACTATGTATTGATTGGGTAAATAAAATTAAAACTTGAAACTTGAAACTTGTCCTGTTCAAACTAAAATTAACACTATTTTCAGTAGTTAAATTTCAATTTGTTACGTAAAAAAATTAAAAAAAATACTCTATATAACTTAATAAGTCTGCCGTCATTCGTTAAAAGCAAGATTAATCATTGAAAAATCCGATAATTTTAACCTGTTGGGTTAATAGACAGTTTATTGTTCTAACAAGAGTTAGTGTAATAATAATTATTTTTGCGAAGCTAGTAGTCATGGAATGAAGGCACGTTCTTATTCCGCGTTCGACAGCATTGATAGCCTATTAACCTGAAACAAAAGACTTCAGATAAAGCCGTGTACGAAACAATTGTTCATATGCAATAAAACCACCAACAACCATGCAATTAAACAGAGAACAAATCAGTTTTGAAATGTTGAAATTCAGGCAACGCTTATTGAAATTCTAAAGACATCCGCAGGTTATTGTTGACTAACGAGTTTCTTATCAGTGGTAAACAAACGCGTTTTTGACCTCTGTTTAAAAGCTATTATCACAAAAAATATTTTGTACCACATAATCTATATCAATAAGTTACACTAAAATGACCGTCTAAAAAATTATATGTTGCAACTGTGATTTTACACGAATTTATTTAAGTTTTAGATTCAGAAATTGGCGATAGTTGGCGTTTTGGGGAATTTCTTAAATAGGCTTTAACATGTTTATTTTTGGTTCCGCATAGATACTAGAGCAACGTACCAATCTTAAAATAACCCTTTATAACATTGTGTTTTGAAACTATGCACAAATATACACTTAAACACTCAAAAATAAGCCTTCCAAAATCTTACCCTTTCTTGACAATCAGCATTTTTTGCCGAACCACTCGCCCAAATTACAAAACAAAATAAAGCGGATTTACAGAAAAGGCTGTAGAGTACGTCAATAATGGCCAACCAGTATTGCTTGGGATCCAAATCCTCCAAGGTCACGGGGCATAAAGATCGTCCCCATGTTATGTCTTATAGGAGATTTTTGCCGAAGGGACCTGTTGGATCCTATCTCACACCAATATACTGTTACTTTCTAAATTCATAATTAGTTAGCCTCAATAAAATATATTTTTTTAGTTTAGCAGGTGAATACCCATTTAATCTGTACTGGTTTTTTAACAGTAGAAGAAATGTAATAGTAGGGCCTACTGATGAAATGTAGGAATGTATGTAGTTTATACTTTGTTGTGTTATTCCATGCTTAGGAATATTTCTTCATTATGAACGTTGTAAGTGGAGTAACAAATTAAATAAACCACATTGCAAATCAATGCAATTCAAATAATTATTTAACAAAAGTCTCCTAATATGAACTATACATAAATCAAACTTTATTAATGTTGCAAGTAAAGGCTATTCGACCGCGTTTTTCTAATTTCCCAGATATGCTACCAAGTCAAAATATAGTGGATGGCTTTGAAACCTGGCTCTTTTAAACAATCAAAACTATTTATTTCAAATTTTTCTGATCTTGCACACGCAAATATCGCCTCTTCAAAATAATTTCAAACTTCCATTCGCCCAAGCACACCATTCAACGAAGGTAGTTGTGTTTATTGACATTAATTTTTAACTGGTTTTCTAGAGGCTGACTTGAGTTTTTTTAACAATGGTTTTTCCTGTGATTTTTTTCGTTTGGCGGTACAAATCGGTACAAAATACCGCTTATGAAAAAATTCGCAGGAAAGACAATTGTATAAGACAATATTTTTTCTCTCAGTCAGTCTCTAGATAACCAGTTGTAAATTAATGTTAAAAAAACACAACTACCTACATTGTTTGGTGGGCTTGGGCGAATTGAAGTTTGAAATTATTTTCAAGAGGCGATATTTGCCGTGTACCCTATCAGAAAAATTTGAAAAAGTTTTGATTTTTACTAAAACATACCGGTTTCGAAGCCATTCACTTTTGACTTGGAAGCATATTTGGGGAAATAGAAAAACGCGGTCGAATAGCCTTAGTTATATTCAATGAAAACCATGGGAATACTTTCAGTCAGAGTTGCCAAAGTTTTCAACAGAGTATGATTATAATTTATCATTATTTACTGAGACGGGAAAAAGTAAAAGCAATGGATTTTAAAAGGAGAAATGCTGCTTGGGAAAGGATTAACAAGGAAAGATGTTGGGAAGAACGAAACATATGTCAAAAACTGGTGGAGCTCCCTGAGGAAGAAGACTGTGGAGAGGAAGAAAGGGAAGTAGATGATGCAGAGGAAGAAAAAGATTATGTGGGAGAAGCGTCAGGCATGGCTAGCCGGCTTCGAAAAGCCTGTGAGCCAAGAATGTGGTGAGAACCTCCCACCCACTACCCGACTTAGTTGGAAATACGGATCGATATGAACAAATTATTTGAATTCAATAGTTTCAAATATTTACAATAAAAAAATAGTATAAAATGGAAAACCCTCCTTTGGACAAAAAATGAAACTGAGGTGCATTTTGTAATAGGGTGGAACTTGTACAAATTTTGTAACGATAATTTGTGTTGTATATCAAGCTTAAATGAAAGTTTTGTTTGGATTATAATAATAAATTAATTATTAATGTCATAAATCTGAGTAGGTACCTGTTATCTGTTAGTGTGTGATACAGCTGAAGCTTATTAATCGAATCACTGGTCGCAAATCAGCGCTATCACAGAACCAAGAGCTGCATTGATTGCCATCGCGTTTGGTCCTCGACGGGCGCCTGTAGAAAGGAGATTTAATTAATTTAAGTACAAGTTAGAACAATATGGATTCGCACTAGCATACAAAACAGTAGCTATGTGAGATACGACTACAGTCTGTTCCGCACATACCGTGTGCAGACTATATACCCACCAACAGCAACTAGAGGGATAGGCTACGGATGTATGTGAACGTAGTTTGGATAGCCAACAACCTTGATTAAAACATTAACTGCATTTGGAGTTAAAGCTTAATGTAGTTTATCCATTATGGATAGCCAGAGTATCAGTAGGTATTGATACAAGTTTACTGGTACAATGTGAAGGATAAAATTACATTGAAAGGAAAATATATTGTTACAATTAAACATAATTTACATATAAAGTTACAAGGGGATTGACATTTTGGGACACAAAATAAATCAACTGATGCTTTAAAGTCGTGTATTATTTTTGCTTCCCTGACAAAGACATAAACAGTTCGAAAACACATTCAAGGTGACAGCTGGGTTTGATCCCCGGGAAGGCAGGACGACATTTCCAACAAATTGCTATAACATTCCAAAATGCGTTACATTATATAAACGATCCATGTATCAATGACAGAGCAAAAGAATTTAGATGATGGTACTATAAATACATGCAATTAATATCAAAAACAAAATTCAATGTAGGCATACGTAATACAAAACACAATAATAAAAATTTAACATGAATCAAATCATTTAAAAACTACATTTCGGTACAAATAATGCAAAAAATCGCCAAAACAATATATTTAATAAAATAGGAAATATTAGAGATCTGATTTTTTTAATTTTTTCTGATCTTTTTATCTTGTACATAGAAGTACAACGCTTTGAGGGTAGCGCCTGTCTCGTAATGTAGGAGATAGCTGGGCTACGGCAGGCTAGGCTGGGCTAGGCTAGAAATTAAATAAACTACATTTTTTTAGGATGCCCGCTGTAGAAAACACATGGATGCCCCGGCCAGAAAACACAGACTAACTATATAGGTATATTGCGGATAGGACGATTGTGAAGGGATGTCCGAATTCGCATTAACGACTGAGGAAAACCTCGGAAAAAACCTTCAGTCAGGATTGCCGGTCTCGACGGGATTCGAACCCGGGACCTCCCGAATCAGAGTCGCTAAGCGCTCCGGCTAATGCTAGAGAGAGTCCTACCGATCAGCGCTCCAGTGGCGGCGCCGCTAGCTATGACGTTGAGTCTGTCGTCTGTCCCGCGCACCCCCTTGAGGAGACAGTCTATGGTGGCGTAGACGGCGACAGCCACCCCCACTTGAGCCCCCATGTAGAGGACCGCTCTCATGCTCGCTATGGTCTGCTCGGTCTTGAGTCCTCGCATCACCCCAGTCCCTCCCTGTAAAGGGAAAATAATAACATGTATATTTTCTAGAATTTGTCGCTCGAGAAACACTCCCGGAGGTGGAATTGTTAATATTTAGTACAATTCAAATATAAAAAAGAAAAAAATTCCCGGCCGGTTTAAACACAGTTATTTTCTTCTTTCATTTCTTTCTTTCATATTTTCATCTTTGGTTATCAGCCGTTTTTTATAATATGAGGCCTGATTATATATTTTTGTTACATATTCAAGTTTTTCTTGATGATTTTTTTGTATTTTTGGTTTATCTGGATTAAGGGACGCGTCAACCGTTAGGTCATAATGCACCATTCTAACTTAGGGGGGGGGGGAGGGGCCCATGCTGGTCAGAACCAGCCATGGGAAAGGGGTGGAAGGGGGGTTTCTTCACGTCGCGGTCGTCTTCGTCTTTGTCATAGTTCGTTGTGTCATTGTTATCATCGTCGGGGAGGTCGTCAAGGGAAGGGGGCAAGGTTCCCGACGACGATTGCCAGAGCTTGCCTCTATTTTCGGGGAGTAAAATACTACCCTCATACTAGCTGATGTTTGCGAGGTGGACTTTTTTTTATAAATCGCCTTTAACGATTAGTAGAGGGCTCCCATGCTCTGGGCCAATTCTACCCCGAGCCCAGACGGGGATGATTTTGTACAATTTTAATTTTATAGTACTTGTTCATGTATTTTATTATTTGTAGGGCATATAACGAATATTTTTATTGTTTTAAATTGTATTTTAAATTGTTTAGTTTTAGTTAGGTACCTAACACTTGTGGGTAATAGGCCCTACCTATTGTTAGAGATCAAAATATAAAGTTATTAATATAATTACAGCCTAGCTATCACGTTGGTGCAAAGTGTAAACTGGTTGAATAGAAAGTTGTGATTTTTTTTGCTTTTATTTGACATTATTTTTGGCAAGATCATATTCTGCTGCCATGAAGAATTATCCCTAGATATGTAGACATCAAATAGTTTTGTGGATTGGCAATGCATATAAAAAAAACTATCGTAACCGACTTTCTTTGTAAACAATATGCTCTGTTAGGCCTAGACAAGGGGTGAAATAACAAATTGACCCAAACCATTGGAAAGTAAACAACACATTCCAGTGTAAATTGTACTTCAAATAATTAAATTAAACTTCTCTATTCATTTGTGTGATTTTTATTTTGCTTAACGTCTCTATTAATGCACTAAGTCTTTTCGAGAAGATGAGTGTGGTGGAGATGACGAAGAAAGACGATTACCAACAACCCGTGCCTTATGTGGGATTCAAACCCACGTCCTCGTAGAGCGATACGCTTCGCACCAGCGCCCGCACCGCGGCACCGCGGACGGCTGTGATGCTAGACTGTATGATGTAGTAATCATGGTAGAAAAAGTGAAATGTGTTTGAAATGCAATAAATAACACCCTCCCCCCCCTCCCTCCCCCGACGGTAACGATTTTCTTAGATTTTTTGACATCAGACAATCGTAGGGTACCGGTGACCTCTCGTTCATCCCACTGGCTCATCCCCAACAAAGATCTTTCTCCCCCAATAAAAGATAAATATCGGTGATTTTCTGATCTGATTCTTGTTTGGATGTTGCGTGAAGATAACAAATTTGAAGAACTTTCTAGACTTCGTTTAAAACTATAATAACTGCAAGTTCATACTGTGTTGTAAGCGAATGTTTTGTTAATATCCTATTTGGCATAATATTATGATGAGAAAGAAAACTACACAATATTGTTAATTATGTAGAAGAGTTGCATAAGTAGTAGACCTACAAGATTCGAACCCCTGACTCTTCGTAGCTGTACCTTTTCCCGGTGGCTGTATTTTGCTACAACTGTATGCCTCCCTCGAATAACGTTACAACCATAATTTTAAACATTGTTTGGAAAGTGTTGAAGGTGTTCAACAAATTAACAAAACGATATACAACAAATTAATACATTAATGTACACACACTTTCCCATTATAAAATCATTCAGACAGCTCAATCTATAAACTTGGAGCACCTCGACTCCTTTCTAAGTCCTGACCCCGATATAATTATCATTCCAGAGCGGCAGCAAGCATTGTCCACATTATAGGTACATACGGATCCACATCACTGACGTTTCCGGTCACATGACTCACTCACAGTCTGTGAGAGAAGCGGGCGTATACTGAAATACCCGTTTTACTCGTACTTCGAGTAGACGCAGACTATTTTAAGACACTTACGACATATATGGCGCTTCCCACAAGCCCGCACACCAGACCACTGATTGCCTTCGACACGATTCTCCCAGGGCAATTACCGTGCCCCATTGCAGCCTATTTCTTTAGCCAAACACGTATTAAATTATCAAGTTTCAAATTCGTTTTATCTTTACGAAAACCTAGTAAGAGTAGTTATAGAAACAAATTAAAACAATCGTGGTGTAGCGGCTTTCACACTTTGATTGTTTGTTTACTTTGTTGCTAGCTTCTACAACAGCTGTTGTTAAATGTGTCACTTTCACTACCGAAGGCGTAACGCATTACAATAACACTTTGCACTGCCATGAGGTTTCGGCTTGCTCAACACGATTCTGTAGTTAAAACTTCTGTGTAAATCTTGTAAACTATCACTAATACAATTCTAAACTGCTACATTACAGGTACATCGATAAGCGGCGTTGCGACTGGACTTGACCTTCGTCTACTGAACACTACGCTGTTCTGTTATGTTGGTCGGACTGGATCTATAGTGTGACGTAACATGCGCGTAAGAGACTGCGCAGTGCGCCGAGTGTCTTGCATTCCAGCAAGAAGGAACGTCTGTATGTAATAATTTGAAAATTAATTTCAAATTCGAAATGACACAGAATAAAATACTAATCGAGAAAAATTAATGTTAAGACAAAATTTTATATATTTGCAGGTATTTTTCTACAGTTTTTCAACAGTGTACGTGTGACTCTCTCTTTCTTAATGACGTTTCGGGCAGAGGCTATTAACATTTCTCTTCATGGGCGCCTTTTGGGGAGGGGGGGGGGGGACAAGGGGGCACGATTTCGGGCAAAATTATAATTTTGCACAAGGATAAATATTTTATTTTAATTTATTCATAACTTATTTTAACAACACAAGCCCCATTTTAGCAATCCAAAATCTGATCAAAAGTGGTGAAAATGGGGGGCAAAACCGCCTTGCGGGTCTATTTGGGGGTATTTTATTCGTTCACGGACCCTCCTTACACCAGAATAAGTGTTTGAATTTACATTTTTCATAAAATATTATAGCAAAACAAATTTGGTTTAAAAATTTAGAAACACCCTGCAAGGCTATTTGGTGGTATTCTGTTCGCTCACGAACCCTCCTTACACCTGGATAAATATATTTGAATTAACGTTTTTCATAACTATTTTAACAACACAAATTCAGTTATAAAGAATTGAAAATATTTTTTTAAACGCCCCATGGGGCTTGTTGGGGGCTTTCGCCTCCTAGTTTCGCCCCCGAGTCCCCATTACTCCAGAATAAAAAGTGTTGTTTTATGTTGCCTACCCTTGGAAAAAATCCTGTCGGCGTCCATGAATTCTCATTGAATGATGTTTCGAGCATCAAAGTATCAAATCAAAAGAATAGGTATATAGGTGGCCGAGTTTCGATGCATATTGCACTTTGCCATCTCAATACCCTCTTAGTCTGGTACCCATGGTTTGATTTGAATCAGTCATTTGCAATCATGATAATATCAGATAGTTGATTGATGATTTACAAACTATAGGGCGAGAAATTAGATCCACAAATATGTGTACTTTTTATAATAGGCAGTATATGGATATTTTACAAAACGATTACAAGCTTTACTTAAGATGGACAGGGACACAATTGACAATTAGCAAATAGCTAAATTCGCTCGGCCAACATGCATCCGAGGTATATGACTTTGCGAAGTTGTCAATAAAGCATACATTGACAGCCATGCAGTCATAGATTTTCAAATTTTATCTTAATCAGCCAGAAAAAAATCACGAATATAGTCAATTTTGAAATTGTTATTAAAATCAAAATTCGTGAAAATTTATTTATTTTATACATCCATAATAAACATTTATTGTACATATTGTATTGTACATAGATTGTACATATTATATTGTATACCACAATTCATAAATTATAAATTTTAGAAATGTGTTTCTATGGAGCCCTATATTTTCACAATCGTGACAAGTGTTCAAAATTTCAAACACCTGTGGTGTCAGTCGGCCGAGCGAACAGCAATTTGCTTAAAACGCGTGTCCTTTACTCTCTTAACGTTTTAGCAAGGAACAAATTGGACATTGAAGCTCGGATTTTTTAAAACAATTAAAGTTGCGACCCTGTAAAAGCATGTATAATGGTGATGCCAGCAATAGCCACTGTCGACGCTTGAGAAGTAGACCTACCTTTTTTGTCTGACAAAAAGTATTTCAATATTACTGGAAGAACCTTAGCTATCCGATTAGATATATAGATATTGTATTTAGGATTACAAACATATGTTACAGACGATTGCATTGTTCCATTGTATAATCCTATTATATTGACAATTTGCGTCGTACATATTTTGTTGCTGTTTGTTTGTTGATAGAAAATACGTAATTTCTTCCAGTCCGCCAATAGTAATAATAAAATTGGATTCGTTGCCCACCAGTCGACCAAAGTTAGTTGATACTGCGCTGCCAAATATTTTCAGAAACGCTCGTATTCAAGATCCACTGGATAATGAAGCTTGCATTTACGATCTTTGTAGCTAAGTATAGCAACAATGCTTCAAGGTTTCCGAGCTGATAAATAATATCTCACTTTCATTTTTACTTTAAATGCACACATAAGTAAAATCTTGAGTGTGTGTTTCATAGAGGGCCATGACTACTATAAATTAAATAATTTTTTTGTAGGATGCCCGCTGTGAGGTATACACATCAGATATAACCGGTGTGACCCTCTTTAGGTGACTTACTAGGTATATTGCGGATAGGACAATAATTGTGAAGGGATGTCCTAGGGCTATTTAAGAGGACTCAATCCCTTGCATTCACATTAACGACTGAGGAAAACCTCGGAAAAAACCTTCAGTCAGAATTGCCGGTCTCGACGGGATTCGAACTCGGAACCTCCCGAATCAGAGTCGAGCACTTAGCGCTCAAGCCAACACTGTCGAATAGCCTTGGCCAGAGTCGATATAGAAGTTTTCCCGTCGGGGAAGTCCTCCAGCTCAAAATCAAAATTTACTAACGTTCCGCGCGCTGTGGGCGGCTCAAATTTGAGACTACTAAAAGCAACGCACGCTCAATACGGTTAGTAGACTATCAATGTACAGTGACACTGCAATTAAAAATGACAGACGAAACGTCAAATTTCAATTTCATTTCAATCATATTAGCCCAAGGCCCTATAAAACTATTTACCACTGTTTTCTATTGTACTTTGAAGCGTCGCACAGGCGTCACTGATATTTTTGTGATACATAAATTGGGATAAGCCACTTACACACATGCACTCATCCATCAACGCGACTGTTAATGACGTTCGCTAAACCCAATAAAAAATAATTGCCTATTGTATTGCTAAATAACTATAGGATTTATGAGCATCAAGTTATTTGAAAGTTGACCAACACTCCTACACAACGTTGAAATCCATCGCTTGGCGTTATTCACGGGGCGAAAGATATCATAACTTTGTATAGGGTAGAACAGTGCTGGATGAAACGTCGCTTGGCTCTTCAAGTATACCTCAACAATTTTAGGTGTGTAAGGCTTGGCTTGTTTTTATATATCAATAATTTTGGATGTGAAATTCTTGGCTGGCTTTTTGCAAGTTTTTGTAGGTGTCGGATACGAAATACTATGTCATGTTTGCAGATGAAGTTGCTGTGGGTACTGTTGGTGGTGGTGGTTATGCTGTGTCACGTGGCCACTGTGACGTCCGGCAAGGCGAGGTCACAAGCAGCTGCTGCTGCTGATGCTCATCCTGGTAAGAAGCGCTTTACACTTGGGACACAGCTTTTCGTACCAGATTCAAGCTTAGTAATAAAATAACGTATGTTGCACTGGACTAGGCCGCTTTGCAAACGCTTTTTCCAGTCGCGTTGATGGATGAACTTTTATGGTTGATTATCGGCTCAAATATCTTGAAAATATCGTATTAAAAATCGTGAAAAAAATCGTAAAAGTACGATTTCTATGAGAAATATATCTTTAAATGTCTCTTTAATATACACAATAACTAATATAAACATAACAAAATTAAACGTTCCCATGTAGTTTCATCAAGATCGAAATAGCCGTTTGCCCGGTCGTGGGCCAAATAGAAAATATCTATTCAAAATCGAAAAAAATCGTAAAGTACTATAATCATAAGAAATGTTTGATCGATTGGACCCAAAAACATGGCAAGTCCAAGTTCGGAGATTCGAAGGTCCCCTCAAATTTTCATCAAGATCGTATATGCCGTTTGCCCGGTTGAGCGCGAACAGACAAAAAAAAACACACGAGCTAATTTTTTTGGTGGGACAGTGAAATTGAAGTCTTCCCTTCGCTCATCCAACTATATTATACGCACACGCACACGCACACGCACACGCACACGCACACGCACACGCACACGCACACGCACACGCACACGCACACGCACACGTTGATAAAATCAGTAATAATGGGAAAACATAATTATTCTGAAAATATAAACTAGGAAACGCTCAGTTGGACGCGTTGATAAGCGAGCACGTGCTATAGCTAGACCCACATTGCACATTTTTTAAAATTTTAAAATTTGCGACGTTCGCTGTCCAACAGGGCCATGTTTCCAATATTATTTATTATTGCCAAGGTATTTGGGTAAAACCCGTGTGTAAACCTTTACTTTGTGAATAAAATCCACCGCCATCTAGAGGACCTTGACTCCTTGGGAAAACTATTTGTTGACAAATAATAGACTGCTTCCTCGAAAGTATTTTGATTACTTCTAGGTGGCAGTGCATTGGAAACTTCGCGCGTCTTTTCGTTGCCATGCAACGTTACTTTTGTTATAATGTAATTTCCATCTACACTACTTATCGGATCAAAATAAAATTAACATATTCGTGACCGGACGGACATTCTAAATGATTGGCTATCTCAGATTTTGTCCCCGTTAAGTTTTAGAAAAAACTTTCGATTAACTTTAATGTAACTTTTTAACTTTTTGAACGATTTTGCCCACAAAACTAATGGCATTCAATCGAGAACGAAGCTTGCGGATGGTCAAAATTTCAACTCGATCCGAGCCTCCGTTGGAACGTTATGGCGAGACATACAAACAAAACAAAAAAAAAAAAAAACAACAAACAAACAAACAAACAAACAAAAAAAAAAACAAAACCAGTGACTAATTTTTCCGGCAGAGTCAAATGGAAACGCTCGCTTCGCTCGCTTTATTATAACATTTTTAGAACCGTTTTTTTAGAATCATGATAACAAACACTTATTGAGGATTGTGAACAACATCTTTCAGTACCATGTTCGTTGTATCAAACACATCTGTAACTTCCTTGTCTACTGCTTTGTTTACATATGCAGACATTCATTTTGTTTCAGACCAGTAGTTGAGATGGATTGCATCAAATTGTTGTGTCCATGGTGGGTTAATGCGGAGGACCACTTTACTTTCGCAACGATTATTTATTTTACATCATTCTGTATACATTGCTGAATTTAAACAAAACAAACACTTTAGCAATGCATTTTATTGGATGAGCGTAGCGAGCGTAGCGAGCGAAGCGAGCGAAGCGAAGATTCCATTTCACTACACTGGAGAAAAAAATCCGGAATGTTTTTTTTTTCTTTCTTTCTTTCTTTCTGTATTTTTGTCTGTTTGTTAGCACGATTCCGGCTAAACCGATACTCCAATTGCGATGAAATTTTATGGAGGCCTTCAAAATCTCTGAACTTAGAACTGCCACGTTTTTGAGCGCCATCAAAAAATTATTTCTTATAAAAATCGCAATTTTACGATTTTTTTCGATTTTTTTGAAAATTTATTTTACTTATAACATCTACATGCTTTATCCGATTTTAATGATTTTTTCACAGAATCTTAATTTTATGAATTAAGATATTCGTGTGAAATTTGAGCACAATCGAAAAATTATTTCTAATGAAAATAGAAACTTTGTGTTTTTTTTCTTTTTTAAAACAATTTTTTTACTTATTACACCTACATGCTTGATCCTATTGTAATAAGTTTTTCACAGAACCTTAATTTTATTAATTTATATATTCGTGTGAAATTTGAGCGCAATCGAATAATTATTTCTTATAAAAATCCCAATTTTTTCTGATTTTTTCTTTTTTTAAAATTATGATTAATTAAAAGAAAATTCATTTCAAGTTTATTTTTTATTAAATTTAATTTAATTTAAAAAAATTTGAACTTAGTAATAATTTTTTCACAGAACAACAGAAAATCCGCATAACACATGGCAGCTCAATGCACCAATACACTCATCCAACAACGCGGCGGGACTTAAGCGTTTTCCTAGTTTATTGATTGGAAAATGAAATCCTTTCGAACTGATCTGAATGAAGGTCCCCCGTCTTGGCCCGTGGTAGAATAGGCCCTGAGCATGGCTCTGCTAATCGTAAAAGGCGATTCAAGAGAAAAAGTCCACCTCGCAAACATCAGCTAGTATGAAGGGTAGTATTTTACTCCCCGAAAATAGAGGCAATCTCTGGCAATCGTCGGCGGGGACCTTGCTCCCTGCCCTTGACGACCCCTCGACGACGAGACGACAATGACACCACGAACGATGACGAAGACAATGACGACCGCGACGTAAGAACCCTCTTTCCTCTCCTTACCAGTGGCGCGTTCTGACCAGCATGGGCCCCTCCTCCCCCCCCCCCACAGGTTAGAGTGGTGCATTATGACCTAAAGGTTGACGCGTCCTTAATCCGAATAAATTTATGAAGGTTGTTCAACAACAACAATTGACAAAGAAACAAAATTAATGTCTTCATATGTAAACGAATAAGTAGACAAGGAAATTAAAAATATGTTGATACAAAGAACAAAATACTGAAAGATGTTTGTTCACAATACCCAACAACACCTAATAAGGACACATTTCTGTGAATCAAGATCATTAATAATTCTAATACATTCACACATGTTTTACACTAGGCGTCAGCTTGCTCAGATCTCATGTGACTTCAAGTACCATCACAGTCGATAAAGATGTTTCACGGTTGGGGAAACTTCTTTTTCGATTCCGGTACAGATTTCCAGAGCTCTGCGGTTGCATTGGAATTACTAAGCTCTTTGCAGTCAAAGAAGCAAACGCTGGAATTAGTCGTTCCGATAGACCCCCAAATTCACGAGAATTGTCTCAATCGGAGTGGCAAAGGTTTCACATATACCTTTCGATTCCCAACACCCACAGCTATCATTTTAAGCTTGTTTAAACCCTCAACATTTCGTTCGCCTTTCATAGCGTTGCGACGTTTATAAACACGACCCGACGCTCAATTTTTTCGTCCGCACAGTGACAACTTAAAATATTAAATTCCCTTTGTTATAAATGCACTTACAAACATCATCTTTATGTCAATGTTTTCCCCATTAATCACGTTTTTAATATAGTGTACTTGTTATACGTCCAAAAACTAAATACATTTCCGTTTCATGATCAAATAGACCTCAAGATGCGTTTTTTTAAGAAACGCACTGCTTTCGTTTGATGGCAAAGGTAGAGTTTTTCAAAAAATGATTATTCAAATGCTCAATATAATAGTTAATGATGTAAGCAAAAAAATGGCTATCTGAATTTGGCCATAAATATTACAGATACACTGTAAATAAAAAAATACCTAAAGCGCGCGCGGCCACTCGAGTCGGGAAAAAGTACTATATCACTGTAAATTTTCCTTTTAATTAAATTTAAATTCATTATTTTTCACTTTTGACCGTAATTAAAGCAAACCCTGATTAGAATAAATGTAATTCAAAAAAAAAAGTACAGTCAGTTTCCAAAAGTGGGCCCCCATTACATATTTTTAAGAAATTGACGGTTTGCAAAGACAATTGTCCAGTTTTAATGATTATAGTTGTATGTTAGATATAATTATCTCCTAGCTGGATAAAACATAACCTGATACCCATTCTTTGCGGTTATAGCTGTACAAATAGTTGAATTCCTGAAAAAATATATGTCACAGCGTGGACACTCAATATTTTTTTCACACTTCCCCACTTGTCAAATTACTTACTTTAAGCATAGCGTTTAAGCGTTTAAAACATTTATTTTGATGTATGTTACATAAGCAAAAGCATTGTTACAGGGAAATATAAAAAATATGTAGTTATAGACTGTTCCATAAAGTGGGTCCCTAAATGTATAACTAGTTAATAAATATTAATATTAGTATTATATTCATTGTACTTTTGTCATTACAACAATTACACCATTTTACATGTAATTGTTAGCTATTAATCCCATTACATCAAAAGTAGAAAAAAAGGGCCCAAAAAAAACTGTCAAATAAAAATAGAAACCCTCCAAACAGTAGATGCAGATTGCTGCATGCAGCTTAAAGGGCTCGAGTGCATAATGATAAATCGTACCGTACTTACCGGATATTAAAAATATTTTTTAAATTTTAAATATACAAAGCATTTTTTGTACCGGTACTCACATATGGTGCAGTGACATGGCCATTTGGGGGGTAAAGAAGAAAAACAAATTGAAGGTGCGGAATTGCAATTTTTAAGGGAGTGTAACGGGAGTTACGAAGATTGATAAGATGAGGAGCACGAAGATTAGGAAAAAAAACTAAGAGTAGAGAGTTTAAACTTTAAGCTAGGGAAAGAAAGGCTGAGGTGGTTTGGACACATGAAGAGCATGCAAACAACAGGATTCCGAAGATGCAATATGAAAAAGACGCGGGAAAAAAACTAACAGAGAAAAAGAGGGAGGCCCAGACTGAGATGGGAAGACATTATAGCAATGGATTTCAAAAGGAGAAATGCAGCTTGGGAAAGGATTAACCAGGAAAATGAACGGAAAGAACGAAAAATATGGCAAAAACTGGTGGAGGTCCCTGAGGAAAAAGGGACAGTGACGGGGAAAAGAAAGATGATGCAGAGGAAGAATAGATTTGTGGAAGAAGCGCCAGGCATGGCGAGCCATGGATAACCCCGGGGGAGCCAAGAAATGGGGGAACGACCCACCCCTACCCGACTTAGTGGAAATTGGGCTCGATATTAATTAATTAATTAATTTAGTGATTATTGTTTCACAATAAGAAATTACGCAAAACGTAATTTTTTGAGATAGTTATAAATAAAGAAGTACAGTTTGTTCACAGTATTCGTTGCAGAGAACTCATTTTGCGTCAAACATTGTTTTATATAATGGCTATCTCTAGTCAAAATGAACCGGCGCGGCTTCAGAAATGGTTGATATCTTCCATCATGTAACCTGGAGGATTTATTCCTGGAAAGGATTCCAAGGCTCTTTTCCAATATCTGACTGATAGTTTGCACGTTTGATGTGTTTATGAAGTGGTCTTTACAAGGAGGGACAAAGGTAGATTCTATGGTTCCCCTTTTCGTGCAGAACAACGAATAGCGCTAATCGTTTATTTTTGTATGCTTTCCCTTCATAAAGTTTATACACAAACTCTTCTACACCATCCATTGTTTCGGGTTTCACATAAAAAGTTTGTCCGAGTATTATTTTTGCTGCAGCTATCTTTCCTTTTCCTTCAAACGCTAACATGTATAACATCAAGATAATGCGTGCATCCCGAGAAGTGTGTTGATGTTCTGCCCATAGCGTACTATGTAAGATTTTCATGTCTTCCAAATTTTCGCCTTTGAAGAGTGCCCGTTTGTAAGATAAGAGATTTCTTGAACAAAAAATAGGCTACAAGGTTAGTTTTTAATAGCAGACAAATTACAAACAATGTTTATTTTTATTTGTACATTATATTTTTTTATGTATTTTTTAATTATTTTTTTTCGTCGTCAAAAATTACATTCATCAAGAAGAAACGGCGTCGACACTAACAAACATTTTGCTAAAACACTTAAATCCTGAAGAAATCTCGTGCCTCGAAGAGCCCAAATTTCTGATGTCACAAAACTAATATGGCACATGTTATAGGTTCTGCCACAAGTGCTCCTTGGACATCAGTGAACATCAGTGTAGTTAACCTTTTGGTTTATTGATGGCAAATGGAAGAGGATCAATATGGCGACATCCGTGTCGTCACAAATAATAACAAAGTCTTCATATCCCCCTCCTGTCGCGGATTAGTATGAAGTATAATTCTAGTATAAGCTTCTTCTTGCTACGATAAAGGATCTGGTACGTTGTCAATACAGTCTAGTGTACCGATAACATTCAGTTCCACAATTTTCGAAGAATTGTAGAAAGAAACAATGGATGGTGTAGAAGGGGTTTGTGTGTAATATTTATGGAGGAGATAGCATAACAAATAAACGATTTGCGCTATTTGTTGTTCGTTGTTCTGCACGAAAAAGGGGCACTATAGAACATTTCTTTTCCCAACCTTGTAAGGACGCACTTCAATATACATCAACCGTGCAAAAAACTCAGTCTGATATAGGGAAATGAGCCATGGAATCCTTTTCAAAAATACCTCCTCCAGAGTTGCATGGATGGAAGATATCAACGATTTCAGAAGCTAAGCCGGTTCTTGAGATATGGTTGAGCATTGAACAAACTCCAACTGATGTGCTGTAACTCTTAGTATGCAATTGTTCACGCCAATGTCTTCCATTTGTCATGTTATTGATTGCGTTTAAATTTTCTTCGTCGTACCGACATGTGCAAAATACAGACTTGTACAAATTCTGATGTCAGTACAAGAGAGGATGAGAACGAAAAAAACATAGATCAGACGTGAATAAAGAGGTCTGAAAATGTAAGTGATGTTCCTATTGAAAATATATTTTTTTAATTTTATATTATACATTTCACGTATCGAAATATGCATATCCTTTTCTTACAAAATGTCTATGCTATAGGCCCACTGCAGGGATTTTGACTAGAGATAGACATTATATAACAATGTTTGAAGCAAAATGAGTTCTCTGACAACACATATGTGAACAGACTGGAATTCTTTATTTATTATTTTTCTTTAAAATAATTACGTTTGCGTCATTTCTTTTTGTAGCAAAAATAATTACGAAATATTCATAAAAAAAGATAAATAACGGTATGATTTGGCATATGCACTCGAAACCCGAAAGCTGCGTGCAGCAATCTGCATTTTCTGTTTGGAGGGTTTTTATTTTTTTTTGACAAGTTATATTGCCTTTATGTCTACTATTATATTGTGTCTTAATGTAATGGTATATTAATGGCTAAACAATGTACATGGACATGGTGTAATTGTTGTAATGACAAATGCACAATTTATACAATTTTATATATAAATATTAATTTATTTACTTATTATACATTTAGGGACCCACTTTTTGGGAAAAGTCTATACCTACTGTTCTTAATATTTCCCTGTAACAATGCTTTTTCTTGGTTTAAAATACTCTCAGAATAATATTTAAACGCTTAAACGCTATGCTTAAAGTAAGTAATTCGGCATTGAAGTGGGAAAGTGTGAAATAAAATATTGAGTGTCACCCGTTTTGACACATATTTTTTTTTTCAGGAATTCAACTAGTTGCATAGCCATAATCGCCAAAAAGTATATCATGTTATGTTTTATCCCAGATAGGGGATTATTTTATATCTAATATACAACTAAAAGCATATCCACTGGACAAGTCTTTACAAACGTTCATTTTCTTAAAAATATATAGCAGGGACCCATTTTTGGAAACTGACTGTACTTTTTTGTTTGAATTACATTTATTCTAATCAGGATTTGCTTTTATTTCGGTCAAGAGTGAAAAATAATGAATTAACTTTAATTAAAAAGGGAAAATTTTCAGTGATATAGTACGTTTTCCAGACTCGAGTGCCGCGCGCAGCTTTAGGTATTTTATTATTTACAGTGTATCTGTAATATTTATGGCAAATTCAAGTAGCCATTTTGTTGCCAACATTTATAAACTATTACATTGAGCATTTGAATAATCATTTTTTTAAAAAACTCTACCTTTGCCATCAAACGAAAGCAGTGCGTATTTTTAAAAAAACGCATCTGAGGTCTATTTGCTCATGAAACAGACTATATTTATGTATTTGACGTATAACAAGTACACTATATTAAAACGTGATTAAAGGTGAAAACATGGACGTAAAGATGATGTCTGTAAAGTGCATTTATAACAAAAAAATTTAATATTTAAGTTGTCACTGCGCGGGCGAAAAAAATTTAGCGTCGGTCGTGTTCATAGCGTCGCGACGCTATGAAGGCGAACGAAATGTTGAGTTAATCAAGCTTAAAAAGATAGCTGTGGGTGTTGGGAACGAATGGTATGCGTTGAACTTTGCCACCCCGTTTTGAGCGAATAATTTTACCTATCGGAACGACTAAATCACGCCTATAGCATGCAACGTCACCGCACTGGAGACGTGGTCTGATTTGCGGCCGGTTCGAACCTTTTTGTATCAGCAACGTACTATTCTGACTGATAGGATACGGGTTTCCCCGGGCGGTGGCAACATCTATGGCCTTGATAACCATAAGGTAGATTCCCACTCTTCATCTGGAAGATGGCGATTTACCCGGGCCAAAATCTCAAACTGAGTATTGAGCTTGTGATGTGTGTCCCATAGGGCAATTGGTTAAATCCCTATAGGGTAGTGAGGAAGGACCCATGGCTGGATCCAGTCTAAGGTAGGAGGAGGGGAAAAGGAATGTTACCGGGTTCTCAACATATCAGTCGCTCATCGTCTAACAAAGACTTTGGTGTTTCCCTTGTTTAAATTTGCTAACGGAAAAAAATCTTGCTGGTATCAATAAATACGTTATCAGCTCTCAGAGGCTGATGTTTAAGATGAATGTAAATAGCGTTACATTTATCTTAAAGCGGTGAGTTAGCGTTGATTTACTTTCAAAACTTCTTTTTCGTCATCGCCATCAATGCCTTCTTATGCTTATTTTAATTGATGTTGCCTATATCAAGAACAACGGAAATTGCTTATTGGAGACAGCAGGTATGGCATGTGAGTTAATGGACATACACATAACAAACTGGCATTATTATAACATTTTTATATTTTCAGCTGTGCTTATTGGTTCTAAAATCATTGGAGGTATAGAAGTGGACATTAAGGATCACCCTTGGATGGCAAGTTGAACTATCTCTATCACTTGTACAACTAAGATATTGTTAACGGGGGAGAGTAATAATAAAATACAAACGCTGTGTTTTGAATGAGATATCTTTTAAATAGTATTTAAGTTTTAATGACAGCTAGCCTCATAAACCCCGAAATTTGCTGTGAAATTTAAAAAAAAGTTATCTAGGTGCCCGTTAGGGCGCTGCAGCCAAGCCGCGGTGCGCTACACACTCAAGCACCTTATACACCAAGCAGAGTTGGGGTGATTTCGAGGTGTTACCCAGCCGTCATGTAACGTGATGGACTTGAAAACTATCACAATCGAGGGGATTTAGGACCTGACAACACATGCCAAATTTTATTGGGGTACGATTATTCTTCTTGGTGAAAAAATGGCTTGAAACATGCTTAAAATCACTTTAAAGGGTGTTAGCTACTGCTACTACTGCTACTACTGCTACTGCTAACATCTAATACGTCGGCCCGCGATTCTGACCAGACGGGTGGGACTACAATGTTCAATTTTTCATGGGCATTAAGGTTATAGAATTATAGTCTCTTTTGAAAAAAAAAGTTGAAAAAGTTTGTTGGAAAAGGGTTCCAAAAGGTTTTAAAAAAAAGCCTTAAACACTGGCATACAATCAACAAGTAAACCATAGTTACTTGACACTTGTTGACGGTGTAAGCAGAGTTAGGCGGGAAAGTGCGATACGTAAACAAAAAAGCGGACATTTAAAATTTTTTTTTCTTTGTGTGGAACGAGAAAAGGTGTTCATCATACTCTCATAAAAAAAAATCAGAAACCGTCCCTGGCCTAGGCCCAATGTGAAAATTATTTATAATGCAAAAGTGTAGTCTAAAGTTCCATTTGGCTATAGGACTAGTAAAATTCATACTTACATTACATGTTTGACAAGCCTAGCCAACCCTATGCCAGCACAACATTGTTCTGATATAAGCTTGCTCATCTGTTTGTTTACATAATTGCAACAATCAAATCGTTTCATACAACTCGTCTTTCGATTGGCCCGCGTTTATGAAGGCACTGCCATCTAGAATAAATATAGAACTTTTTCGGAGCTCTTTGCTATACGCAAATCTTTTAAAGTGTTTGGATTTCGTGATACTCTTTCAACCATAGACATCCTATATAATTGGAGGGGTTTAATATCAATGCTTTCAACTCACAACCCATGATGTTTTCCACGATACCGTTCAAGAATACCAATTCCTTCGAAAACGAAAACGACTTCGTTTTCAAATTGCGTTTTCAACTCATCTCCCACGAACTCAAGAATTGGGGTCCAGTCCTTATACCGTCGTTTATACCATGGTTATACCACCTATACCCAGGATGTACATGAATCCGGGTCTAGATATTTTACATCCTATATTGTTACTGCTAATACCATAGAATTTAAATCAACTTTGATAAAAATATTATATTTTAGCAAATAATTTTGTAATGGAACTTGAAAAAGTAATGAGATCACACACATAACAAAAACTTGTAGAAATACAGCCAAACCTTGCAACACTCAAAAGGAATGAGATCTAAAAAAAGGGCCAAGCTCATCTACCCTTCCACATAAACGTACAGTGTCCCATAACAGCATCCTCGAAAAGCTTGGCAAAATAGAATTTGCATGTTATTACGTTTAAATTAATTATAAAAAAGAACTTGGATAAACTATTACGTTAAATTAATAATCGCAAATTCTATTTTGCCAAGCTTTTCGAGGATGCTGTTATGGGACACTGTACGTTTATGTGGAAGGGTAGATGAGCTTGGCCCTTTTTTTAGATCTCATTCCTTTTGAGTGTGTAAGGTTTGGCTGTATTTCTACAAGTTTTTGTTATGTTTTTGTTCACGCCTACATTATTGCGCTTTATGTACGCCATTTGTGGTTATGTATTTTACACCTGGGTGTCATACTGTCATTACAAAAATTTTGAGGTGAACAGAAGAACAAACCCAAGTCAGAAGTTAAACTTCTGCCGGAGAATCGAGATTTGAATCCGGAACGTTCGTAGACTACAACTTAAAAAAAAACAAAAACGAACGAAACGAAACGAAACGAAAAAAACCGTTTTGTAAGACGATCCCACTAAACCCAAAATTTTAGGTTTGCCAAAATCAGCAACAGAAAATCAGGGAATAATTAATTAGTATTAATAATAATTATTTGTTTAGTTGTCGTACGTCTGTCCAGCAGAAAAAGTCGGCTTACCAATACAAATGTGGCGCTTAAATCATCAGCAATTACGGGGCTGTTACCGCTGCCCACTGCATCTTAAATTGCAAGCAGAATCGAGGCTCACTCAGGGCAGGAAGCAACGTCATATCATCAGGAGGTAGCTCCCACGAGATCATCGAGAGTTGTCACTACATTAAATACAATCGCCCCCCCAAAGACTACGACTTGGCCCTGCTAAAGGGTTTTTGAACTTAACTCGTTATCTCTTATGCTGACGTTCATTTTTGAGTATAGTGATTTTCTTAGTAACTTTTCAGGTAACGCTTTACTTTTTTTCCCCAGCAGTAACTCCCCGTACCAACAAAAATACTCGCAATCATGACCTTTCAAAATACCTAAGTGTAGAATAGATTTATATAAATACTTGTGCTTGATCAGGCTTCAGAGTACATACAACTCAATAGTGAGGAAAAAACGAAGACATTTACTTCACCCCTTAGAATTTAACTGTTTTAAAACTACAATTAAAAAATATATTTAAGATAGGCTTAATTTGCAATCAAGTAAAAGGTTAACAACTGCATACCCTATGTTTATACACACGCGCACACACACATACGCATACTCCATTCACATTCACAACCCAAACACACACACACTAACATTTCCAATCGCACTCACCCATATACTCACATCATACACCCACATTCACACGTCCCCAAACATAATCATATGTCAAGCAGTAAGTTTACAGGGCCTTTCTTATTGTGTAAACTGTATTTTATTATTTGGTAGCCCTACTACTTTTTTATATATTCCATGATTGTAATTTAGACTTGAGATATATTACATCACACTTGTGGGGTACAACCCTGTTGATGATTAAAAATAAATAATATACACTTAAAAAATTACTTTTTATGAGAAACTCTTATGCCCAAAATGTAAAAGTTACTTTGAGACAGACTAAAACTTAAAAATATACCAAAAGCAAAACACCCCCGCGGATGTGTCCGTATAAAAACCTCTAATCTATCCCCCCCTTCTTTACAATGGTGTAATTCCTAAAGTTCGTTTTAAAAACTCCCCCCGACAGAAAGGATTTTTGGTTTGAAAATAGATTGTAAAACTGGTGGAAGAGTTTAAATACAACAAAATGTCGGTATTGGCCTCAGTGAAGAAACTGTTGGCTAACATACGGTTTTATTGTGACCCTGATGAAAAACATTCCAACGTGTTGTAACAGGTGAAAGACCCCTTCAACCTCGGGTCCGTTGGTATCGCTGCTATCGCTCTTCCGGTTGCGAATGAGTCTGTTGCAGGGGGAGCAACAGAAACTGTTACTGGCGGGGGAATGACAGCGGTAAAAAGTAAGGCAGGGAGTCTATCAGCGTCAACTTGGAAGTCAACGCCAACTGGAAAGTTGAACAGTATAGTTGAGGGTTTTGACGCATTCCAGCAATTGTCAACTGCAATGTATAAACACTTTGCAAATTCTGGATTGTCGTCGGCGTTCAGCAACTTGACGCTGGGGGTAAACTTGTCTTTTGAGCGAGAGACGGCGGGAATCTGAGTCAATCACTCACTTTTCCTATATTATCTTATCACTTTATTAAAATGAACAGAATTTAAATTTGTTGTTTAGATTAAGTGTGACATTTACTTGTATTTACTTGTTAAAAGGGCTACTACCCTAAAAACAAATGTCTTACCACATAATCTTTAGCATGATACTACACTTAATTGACCATTTAAAGAATGATATCTATTGGAACTGATTTAACACGAATTCTTCAATTTTTTGGTACAGAAATTTGCAAAATTGGGGGTTTTGAGAAATTTTCCTTTAAAACGGCTTTAACCTGAATATTTTTTTTTCCACATAGATACAGAGCATCGTACCAATCTAAAATGATTCTTTATATCATCGTGTCTTAAAACTGTGCACAAATATACACTCAAACACGGAAAAATATGCAATCCAAAATCACACCCTTTCTTGGTAATCTGCATATTTTTACCAAACCACTTGCCAAATTACAAAAAAAAATTATAAAAGATTTTCAGAAAAGGCTGTCGCGTACGCCAATAATAGCTTTTATTTTTTGGATCAAAATCTTACAAGGTCCATGAGGCATATAGATGTCCCCATGTTTTTCTTATGAGAGATTTTTGCGGATGGGACCTAGCTCGAAAATAAAAAAAGTTTGACAATTATTTGGGAGTGGCCCCAATAATTTTTCTGCTAATTTCTAAATTCATAACTAGTTAGCCTGATTGAAATATATTTTTTGAGTTTTACGGGTGAATCCCCCTTTAATGGTTAACCGATAGGTCAATTATTGAGTCAGTTATGTGAGTTTCTATTGATAACAAATTGAGCTTAAATATTTTGGCCAGATAAATATGTAAATAAACACACATTCACAGAAACTAAACATTTTTTATTGATGTTTAACGCCAAGAGCTCTATTTCTACAAAATGTTACTATCCTCGTCTCGCTGAAACCCGTCTGCCATTCCCTATGTGCTAAACAGAATATGTCTTGCCAAATACATAAACTTTATACCTGGAGGTAATTAAAATTTCATTTTCAATTGGATTATTACGTTAATATTTAAAATTGAGTAAATTTAGCATTTTATTAGATACTTTGCGTAAAATCAGACCCCCAAAGTAAGGGGGGTTATTGCACTTTTAGCTGGGAAATGATGTCGTAAAGGGTACAACTAATTCAATACAATTTAAAAATATTTGACTGAAAATGTTGGAATAGATTACTTTACGTATTTTAAATGAACACGAAAAATAACATATTTTGGAAATTTATTAATTTTTGGAGCGTTTTCCAAAATTTATATTCGAGGATTTTTTGCTTCAATTCCCAATAAAAATATAAAATACTTAAAAAAATTGTACTAATGATAACCCTTACTTTTAATTTTTATTATTTTTATTTTTTTTTATTTTTTAACGTCAAATCCTATTCAGTTTAAAATGATTTACAAAGGAGGACAACTAAATAAATCTAAATTACATAGATGCAGAAACAAACAATAAATAAATTTTCGTATATATTGAAATAGTAGCATTACAACAACAATGCATTTAACACAAGAATTTTGGTAAAAAATGAATGATATTATATGCATCAATGAATGAATCAAATATAAAAAAAGGGGTGGAGAATGAAAAGAAAAGAAAAGGAAAGAAAAAAAAGAAAAGAAAGAAAAAAAAAAGGGGGAAAAGAAAAAGAAAAGAAAAGAAAAGAAAGAAAAGAAAAAAAAAAAAGAAAAAGAAAAAGAAAAGAAAAGAAAAGAAAAAAAAGAAAAAAAAAGAAAAAAAAAGAAGAAAAAAAAAAAAAACTTTAAAAAAGAAAAACGAAAGAAAAAAACTGTTTTATTAGACGATCCCACTAAAAACGAATATGAGGTTTGCCAAAAATCAGGAACAGCAAATCAGGGAGTATAATCAAACTTTCGCGGAAGAAACCACGAACGCGAAATCTTTATTCTTGGGTTCAATCTTCATTTTTGTGTTCAATTTTGATCACATATAAATTATATCAGATATATAATTATTTAAAAAATTTCATGTCAAACTGATCACAGCAATGATACAGGACACTAAATCAAGTTGCAAGCTCCATCATTGGGCGGAAAACCAGACAATCTAGGCAGAAAAATATAGTTGAAAAATACTTATTTATATCATAATCAAAGCAATAATGAACAAACAAAGAGAAAAGCAAAATCAATTATAAGAGCTTATGAAGGTAAATTAACATTACACAAACACACAGACAATAACTTACAAATAAATAGTAAAAATCATTTTTTTGCTCTTTGATTCATTATCATTGCTTCAATTTTACTTTTAAATTGTACAATTCCTAGATCAGTAAACTGGCTTCTAATATCATAAGAAATTGAATTCCAATAGGATACGCCTCTGTACATAAATGACTTTCTAAATGCTTCAGAATTTTAAACTAGGAACTTCCAATGAGTTTATTAAAGTAGAATTTCTATCACGATCACCAATTTTAAAAATATTGGGGTAGAATACCTAAAAAACATACCTTTTAATACTTTGTATGTATTTACCAGCACGCTATACTTCATCCTCTCCTCAATCGTGAAACAATCAGACTGCAAATCTTGGTTCAAGGGAAATGAATCAAACAGATGGTCAATTCTCTTCTGGAGTACAAAAATACTCAGTAGAAGGTCTTACTGCCCAAACCACTAAGCAATAATCAATAACAGAGGGAATATAAGAATCTACAAGTAACCTCAACATTCTCTCGGTTACAAACCCCTTCATTCTACTTATAATTCCAATTGCTGATGATACTTTTTTTACACACATATTCATAATGTTTTTTTAAAATTTAAATTACAATCTAAGAAAACTCCAAGATATTTAAATTCATACACTCTAGAAATTAACTTACCATTACAATTTAACGTCAAATGAATATCATTCATGCTTCTATCATTAGCCTTATGAAAAATCATAAAATTTGTTTTTCTATAATTAATATCAAGTTTCCCGAGTTTTAAAACCCAAACATCCATCCTCTTTAGAACTTCTTGAAGATGTCTTACGATCTCTTCGACATCCACCCCTTCTACATGAGAGACCAAGTCATCAGCATTATAAAGATATAATTGATGCCTCCCATTATAGTAGATATATTATCTATATAAAGAATAAATAACAGGGGTCCTAATATTGATCCTTGGGGTAGACCACAAAATATATTGAATACTTTTGACTATATTTTGCAAGATTTATAAACATTTTTCTATTTAAAAATAATCCGCCCAAAAATTTATAACAAATAAGGACTTACGTTAAACCGGTTTTTAATTTTATTAAAAGAGGTAAAAAAGGTACTGAATCAAATGCTTTCCTAAGATCAACAAAGACAGCTCCAACCTTACCCTTACGTTTTCAATCCCTTTATAGATAAAATCTGTAAATGCTAGAAGGGCACTTTTCGTTGACCTACCTTTCCTGAAACCATGTGGTTTGCACTTAAACCTTCAGATGCATCCACTTCATGTAATAACCTCTTGTGTAAAATATTTTCAATAATTTTCCCTACAATTGGAAGAGTTGATATAGGTCGATAAGAATTCCTATTACTCTTTTACCTTTACCCTTATAAATAGGCGTTACCCTTGCCAATTTCAGCTGTGTTGGGAAAATCACCTACAAGAAAAAATGGGGAAAATTAGATACGCTAATAATCCGACTATTGATGCGCATTTTTTAAAAAACTATGCATGGAATCTCTTGAATGTTGCAGAGCTTCTAATTTTAAGGCGTTTAATTGCTGAAATGACTTCTTCATTAGTTACTAAAAGCAATACTAATGAGTATGCATTGAGTAGTTTGGCAATAAAAATACTTTTTTTCTTTTAATAGATTTATTCTATGGACCTGCATTCAATGAATCAAAAGGGAATGAAATGAATCCCTGCCCAAACCCCGTTGTTGAACTTAACCCCGTGGAATACAGTAAAGTTCTGCGTTTGTTCACAGCCTATGCCTAAAGGTACTGGTTCTCACGTTTCAAGGGATTGGAAAGTGGACAATGTGGCCAAATTGGGCTGTATTGCCAAGAGACCTGAAGGAATAATTACTCCTCGAATGATATGTGCTAGTGCCTTTCCGACAGAAGAACTGGCGCCTGCAAGGTAAGCTCGATCATCCACATTATCATCACATTTCTTAATTTACTCACATCTTTTGAGAAGCCTATTTTAGATAGCACAATTACAATAAAAAAGTAGCCACTGTGTTTCCAATTCACTATATCACCAGTTTTGTGTCCCAGTCGAAAAATTTACTTTAAAAATGAATGATCAGGGAATTTGACACGTTTTTATACTAGAAAAATTAAATTTTTTAGTTCGTAACTTTCAATGTGAAAAGTGAATGTGGTGTGATAGGCAACTTTTAAATTTAAAATCAGCAATTTTTTTTAAACTTTTGATGTTATAATCATAGTTAATTGTAGCCACGTTCAGCTCTGCGTGATCGATTTTTTT
>JAMZAV010006123.1:0-38773 GCA_024449915.1 Sweltsa coloradensis | reverse complement strand
GCATTTTATATTTTTTCGTGCAACTTACACACGGTACAAAAACTTTTAAACCTTTCCCTGAATGAAAATGAATCACTATTTAAAATCGAAAAGGTCTTATATAATTCAATTAACCTTATTCTGCTGTCAAGAAAGTGTAAACAAATAATATTGACACTTGGCTATAAAACAAATATGATATTCGTATTGTATTATTCTGTTGTAAATAACTAATAAATAATAATCCTTGTGGAGTATGGTTTATCTCTCTTATTTGTATTTTTAACAGAAAATTTTAATGATATTTCAGTTATTTTTATTATTTTTTATTACTCAAAAATGCAAAAACGTAAAACATTATATTTAATTTTTATCTCTTATTTGGACTAACCTAGTTATGTTTTTACAAACAAAAATTAAACATGGTTTTTATATTATTTTAAAGAATATAGTAATAACTCATTGTGATTCGACATTAAAATTATGCTTCTCTGCAGCCATTAACAAGGGCACCTAAGTTTGAAATTTGTTTTTGTTGCCTTCTCTGCTGGTGTCCACATTCAGCGCCATGTTGATAGGTAATAATTTTGAAACCTTCTTTATTAATAATATTCTAATTTTTTTGAACTCCACACTGGCATTACTGATGGTTCCGTCTTTCATTCATGCCATGAGTGCTGCTTCCCTTATTTTTCTCTTAGTGTCTTTTTCTCTCAAAAGAGGTCGACTTGAAGGCCTAAACGGGTGATGGCAGTTACTGTAAACATGGTTAGCACCTTCCTTTGTTAATGTTTTTATAATATTCCTTAATCCTTACTTCTAGATGTCTTTCTGTTCCTCCAATAATTATAACAACATAACGCTGAACTTGGACCACACTTGACAAGACAACATGAGACGAATTTCATTCTTCAGAGAAGTGTGGTTTTTATTAATAATTTTCATATCGAATTTATTGATTTGTTATTAAAACCTTTAAAAACATAACTGTGTAAACTTATTTCATAAAACCAGTTATGAATAGTGTGTCTCAATTAATAATAAACATTATAGTTTATAAGCAAGGGTCGAGTCCAGATCAAATGTCGGTTGTGTTTAATAATGTAATGCATATAACAAATTGCAATTCAACTCAATGAACGTGTTTCAGATGTACCTGAGCCCTGGCGTCCCATCATCTCAGCGGTTGAGGGAAGATACGAGGCCTTTAACAACATCAACATTACCGTTGGTTTGGATGTACCGCCGCATACAGAGAAAGATGGTGTTAGAGCTTATTGCTGTCCCAGATGCAATAAAGTATTCAAGATAAAACGTTATCTCGCATCTCATGTTAAAAACGACTGCGGTCAAGACCTTAGATGTTACGACTGTAACAACAAGTTTAACACAAAACCAAAATTGATGTGTCATAAAAAACTTGAATGTGGTAGAACCTTTGAGTGCCTGGATTGTGGCAAAGTGTTCACGCGCAGGGCGGTATTTAGTTCACACAAGAAGTACGATTGTGGGAATGTTCTGCGTTGTCCAAAATGTAAAATATTGATTTCCGCCAAGAGAAATTTGCGGGTGCACATTCAAAACTGCTGCAAATATTAACAGTCGCACACGTGTGAACGTTTGTCTGGCCTTTTTATTAATTTATTTTGATTTCACAAGAAAAATGTGCAAGCATCATCCATGTATGCGTTTATCACGTGGCGTTCATGCAATTCATTTGCATATAATTGTATCGTCATAACAATTAACACAATAAAATGTTTCACTTGAAAGCAGCAAACTTATGACTCCACACGATGAAAAAATCCTGTGGGTGGTTGGCCATACATTGTCTGATATACTAAACATGTATGATTAAAATATATATGAAACTTGATTTGATAACCCTTTTTAAATTCTTATGTTGCAGTTATTTGTCTCAAATAATTCTTTAAAAAGTCTCTCTTCTTTACTGCTAAATATAAATTGATCACTAACAAAATAAGTTAGTATGTAAAGTTATATCTACAGGTATTTTTATACGCGGTCCTTTGTAGTCAAAATGCTATTAACATTTTAATTTTTGGTTAACCCCTAGTCCTAAATATGATTTCTAATGAATGCATTAAATATAATATATGAAACGTTGGTAGAATGAACGAGTTACTTAATGAAATAGCTGATTATTAAAAAAAAATATATAATGGGAAATGGTTTTCTATTCCTTGCGTTGCACGATTTGTTTGTTAGACTGTGCAACATTTGAAGTTGTACTTACAGTGAAAACAAATTGTGTAACACAAAAAACTATAGAATACTATTTTCCCTTATAATTCTGTTTTAAGGTGTAAAGAAACTATAAACAAAAAATGCTATTATTGGATGAGCGAAGCGAAGATTCCATTTCACTACACTGGAGAAAAAAATCCGGAATGTTTTTTTTTCTTTCTTTCTTTCTTTCTTCCTGTATTTTTGTCTGTTTGTTAGCACGATTCCGGCTAAACCGATACTCCAATTGCGATGAAATTTTATGGGGGGCCTTCAAAAACTCTGAAATTAGAACTGCCACGTTTTTGAGCGCCATCGAAAATTATTTTTTCATAAAAATCGCAATTTTACGATTTTTTTTTTGATTTTTTGAAAATTTATTTTACTTATAACATCAAAATGCTTATTACCGATTTTAATGATTTTTTCACAGAACCTTATTTTATGAATTAAGGGTATTCGTGTGAAATTTTGAGCACAATTGAAAAATTATTTCTAATGAAAATAGAAACTTTGTGGGTTTTTTCTTTTTTAAAACAATTTTTTTACTTATTACACCTACATGCTTAATCCCATTGTTATAAGTTTTTTCACAGAACCTTAATTGTATTAATTTATATATTCGTAGTGAGATTTTTGCGGCGCAATCGAAATAATTACTTTCTTTATAAAAATCAACCCCAATTTTGTTCTTTTTTTTTTTCTTTTTTAAAATTACTATAATTAAAAAAAATTTAAAATTTTAAGTTTATTTGTTTATTAAATTTTATTTAATTTAAAAAAAAATTTGAACTAGTAATAATCTTTTTGACAGAACAACAGAAAATCCGCATAACACATGGCAGCTCAATGCACCAATTACGCTCATCCAACAACGCGGCGGGACTTAAGCGTTTTCCTAGTAAATTTAAATTTGAACTAGATGACTTGAGTCAGGCACTTTGAATATAACTGTTGATTCTGAGGTTATGTCCCATTCAAGAAAATACAAACAAATAATCTGCTCTTTAATTTAGTCCCTCTTCTTATTCTGCCAACTTTCCAGACATCTTTACTGCATTCTTTTGAAATAAAATTTAGGTCTAGGGATTCCTCTTAAAACTCCAAGGAATAGGTTAGGTATATTTTTTATTTATCTAGAGTTTTGGGTAAATGAGGTTAACCTGCTACTACAAATTTGTACAATGTGAAATAGATTTAATTCTGTAAGAATCAATACCAAGTTCTTTTTATTGTACTCTTATTTGATAATAATTATATAATAATAATAATAATAATAATAATAATAATAATAATAATAATTAATAATAATAATAATAATAATAATAATAAAATAAATAATAATAATAATAATAAATAATAATAATAATAAGAATAATAATACTACTAACCATCGTGCAACCATCTAGCTCTGCCTTCAAGTGAAAAAATGGTGCTCTGTATACATTGCAGATTTGCGAGTGTGAAATAATCGTTATTATTCCTCTACCAATGTAAGTAATCGCCAGTTTTAAATATTAATGTCATGTGTATAAACTGAAGTATTAGGTTCTGTTTTTCATGTACCATGTGAAAAGATATACACAGTTTTACAAAATGTAATTTTTGTAAAATTGGTCAAAAAACAATCATATGAAGACAAAAGCGAGTGACAAAGTTTAAAATCCAGGTATACTGAATTATGAACAAAGAGCTTACGTCAACTAATGCGGATGGAGAACGATCTGAAGAAGCTCTTTGCATTCTAACGGCCAACGGCCACTCAGAATACCGGCGCTCCATAGTCTCTGACCAGAACAAACGAACGGAGTACGCAAAAAAGAACTGGGCAAATGGTACACCTGGAAATGACGAAAATGTTATTGCGCTCCTTCTTTAGTGAACGAATGTAAAGACGAAGCCTTTACCTGGATGGAGACAGCGGGTTATGACAGGGAGCATACTACCAATTTCCAGAGCTAGAAATAACAGAACAAAATGTGTAGATTAGACTTCAATAATTTTTAAAAAGCTATCTCAGTCAAAGTATGTAATGACCAAATAAGACGAGAAGTCGGGTATGAAATATACAGACGCAGACATAATCTTCGAATCTGACGAGTTAGCACGACCCCTGCACAGTTGCATTGAGGTTCATAGGCCATCGGAAGAGACTGTTAGAACATAAATAATTATGAACCGACGCAGAACATATAAGAATAGCAATTTATGAACAACAATTAGTGCAAATTTGAAACACATTCCACTTTACAAAGAGAGACCGAACTTACCAAAGATTATTACAAAAAAAATATATGCTTTACTTAACTGCTGGAATAACATTTGGATAGAATATTTAAGTAATTTAGGATCCACCGATTTCATGAAAATTCATCTGGCCTGTAATTTTGTGGAAGCAGTCCACTGTAGCAGAGAAGTTCAACTTTCACCTTATCCAACCAAGAAATTCAGAAACATAGGACTGCAAACCAAAAAGGTAGGAAAAATGGAAAAGAAGCGTGTTATCGAACATAGAATCAACGTTACTAAGAGGGGATATTGGAAAGCGATCTAACAGCTATCTAGTTAAGATAACAGCATCGGTGTCCCTGAGGACAAGTTTAAACCAGCTGTTTTTGGAGGACGCCGAACATATACCATTGAGAATGTATTTCAGATGTAAATGTGAAAGACTATTGTGGACACTATGGAAACAAAGCAATTGAAAGCTCTAGCGGCACGCTTAAAAAGATATGTGCATTGTAGCATGAGACACAAGAAAACAAGTTGTTTAGAGTGTAATGAGAAATCGCTGTTTTATTCGTAACCTAGGAAACACAGTTATGGTTGACAACAACGACAATATTCCTCCTCCTACTAAAGAAGCCTTGGAGAATATTGGAAGGCAACATTTGGTCAAAACCAAAGACTTTAACCGCGAGGGCCGAATGCTTCCTCATATAGAACAAGAACAAGATGAAGTATGAGGACAAATGCCGGATATAGTAGTAATATAAGACGGACATCAACAGATGCAATATAAAAAACTCATGAATTGAAAGCTCCTGGAGTAGATGTGGAGGTGATCAGTGAAGGCGCTATTTTAGGTGGAAAAGACTAACGCCAGTGATTGTAAACTAAAACTAAGTGATTTTCTTTAACCAATTATCTTCTCGTGTATCCCAGTCACTTGTTCCAAGGATTCGTATTAGCACCTCGAAGGATATATATGCCAATATGATAGTTCAAGACAGAGACCGGATTCGGACCGCCAAAAAAAGTTAAAATAGACCCATCTGCGTTGTAGCTATGCCAACCATTTATAAAAATTCTAACATCAATCTTTACCTTGAAATTAACGAACTATATATCAGAACATGAAATTTTACAGCGTTGGAACAGAACATAGATGCACACAAATGCAATATGGAAATGGTAGAGACCGAGCTTATAATTGATAGTATATTGTTACAAACATAGCAAATGACAAAAGAGGAATGCTATCAGTAGCTTACATAGACTCAAAAAAAGCATTTGATTCGGTTCGCACGACATTGGTTAATACAAAGTTCTATGACAATTTGTATAACAGGTAAATCCACAGTTTAATAACGGTGTCATATAAGCATCTCATGAAGTACAATGGAGATAATATAAATCACTAAAATCAACCAATTCAGATTCTGTAATATTGGAAAAAATATGGCAATAACACAGAGCAGGGATCTTCAGGGGGACACAACCTTATCCCTCTATGGAATTTATGCTGGCATTAAACCCAGTAATACAGAGCTCATTAATCAACAACAAATGCTATATAGATAGCGCCTTACCTGTAAAGAAACATAATGACAAGGGTAACACATCTGCTGTATATGGAATGATTTTAAAATGTATGGAAAATCAAAAGAACATAGCTCAACATATTTTGAATTGACATAGTAAAATTTATTCAGTGAAGACATTCATATGGGCATTGTGTAGATTAGATAAATGTGCTTCAATGCAGTAATGAAAAGTGGAATCTGTCGTCAAAGAACTGTAACAATTACCAAGATGGTGTTGGTCAAGAAATTCAAACCTACAACAAAGCAAAGAAGATACAAATAACACGTAGGAATAGAGATCAAACAATATATTCTTAACCACAAGGAATTAAAAAATGTATTTAAACACAGTATGGAACTAGAGTTAAAAACTAATCTTAAAAACCAAATGTTAAAGGAAGCTAATAAAAATCAAGGCATTAAATGTGCATGGGCTTTACCAATCTTGACCTTTTCATTATGGATAATTGTGAAGTGGTCAGATGTGGACTATGTAATGGATCTAGATCGTTTTAAAACAAGAAGACAAAAACAATGACCTTCTTCAGAACAATCAACCACTCAACGACAAAAGCTCATTCTGAAAGGTTTATATATACACGGGCAAAGGATATGGAAGAGATTGGTAAATAATTCGGTCATTGTGCTATTCGCCAAGTTCATAAACTCCGATCCGTACTTTCTTAAATGGTTCTACATTCCATTATCCCCAAGAACTTAAACTCTCGAGATAAAACTATAACTCCCCTCAAGGCTAAATGAAAATTCTTTCCATCACATAAATATACATAAAAGAAGATTTAAAAGTAGAAGAATGATGTCTAGAGAATACTAAATCACTTCATGGGGGTACCACACGCGAAACTCACGAGAGTGGCAGAGTCACAAAGAATTAGTGACAATTGTATAATCATAGATGCGCGATTCGCACAAAGGCAGATTGTGACTCTTCTGACAGACTCACGCTGAAGGTATGTTATAAATGTTCGCCATCCAAAGATTCAGGTTATAAATACCAACCACTACTAAAAAATTCATCAATCAAATCCAATGACAATGATATGTGTAGGAAAATGCAAAACAGTTTACGGTGAGACAATAGGACCATGTTATAGCTGGTGTCCTTGCAATTGCCCAACACGTGGTCATCATCTATTAGGTGCATAATCATGTATCAAAGATTAGTTTTATACAACATCTCGGAATGAACGCACATCTACTTGTCAATCCACCTCCTTATTCAAGTATTCGTCCTAGGCAGTACCGTGATCGAAAATGCAGATTTTATAATGTAATTTTGGGATAAACGGTTTATAACAGACAAACCATTAGTGACCCACAACAAACCGGACGATCATGGTTGTTAATAGCGGGGGGGAGGGGTCGAATCTTAACAGAATTGGGGCACTAGTCTTAATTGACATTGCCATCCCCATGGTAAAACTATTGAGAACACCGAGAACACTCAGGTGTAACAAATATCAAAATTTAATAGTCAAGAAAATAACAAGAAATATTGGAAAATGAAAACTGTTAGCTGTCGTGCCTATCGTGATCTCAGCCACTGGAGTCCATACCATCTCTTCCCTCCTCTAGCCAGCCTACAATGCCTGGGTCTTGTCTCCAATCTCTAACAATCACATTCCAGAAGCAGTCACCTTCAACGTGCCACATCGTCAGAAGATTTTTGGCAGTAATCCCAACTCTCGTCTCTCCTCTCTCTCTCATCCATCTCTCAAGTGCTCTCTCTCGGTACATCTTTAAACGATTTTGGCCATCAATATGCTTGGTTTTTATAGATAGAAACTTGATATTGATTTTGTTATCACACTCAATCTTTATTATTATATTTTGGTTAATTAGATTAATTAATTTTGTCTGACAAGTATATGTGGTATACTTATGTTTTCACGCTGTTATAATGTAAACTTTTGTTGGGCTTGAGGCTCACCCCGCCTTGTGTATACCAGGACGCAAATGTACCTGAGATTTGTTTGGAAACAATAAAGAACCGCGTGGGTATAAATGAATAATAATATAATAATATAATAACTAATAATAAATAATAATAATAATAATAATAATAATAAAATAATAATAATATAATAAGTATAATAAAGTATACTATAAGAAATTCAATACTACTAGCACAATCAAATTAGAAAATGTCTCAGGACGAGTTTATAACAAATGGAGTTAAAGAAATAACCCGAAGTCTTTACTGAAGAGATTACCTTTTACTCCACCAAAGGACAATGACACGTAAAGAGCAACCCAATTAAAATATCGTACAATTAACAGTGGTCTTCCACTATATATACAAAATATTGACTTCATGCCATAACAAAATAAAGTATATTAATCATTGCGAAGAAAACACAATATCAGGCCGAGGACAAAAAAGGATGCTGTTAAGAACTCACAGGGATGTAAAGAACGAACTTATTATTGACTCTCATGTATGAATCAAGGCACACAATAAGAAAAGGAATATTCACAGTAAACTACATTGACTACAGAAAGCCTTTGACAGTCAACACCATCACACTGGCTTATTCAGAATTTTATGGTCCAATATATAAAATCAATCCCCAGTAATTGTGAAACTTTTTGAAGACAGTCAATGGAGACATGGCAGAACAACACTAAAACTAATTGAAAAACCATCAGATAACTACAGATCCAATACAACAATTAAAACGTTGGCATTTTCAGGTGACTCATTAAGTGTGACGTTATGGTTTTGTCTGGTCATTAACCCCACTGTCACATATGCTTAACGAATCGACAGTGGAAACGGATTTAACATTAAAGGCCAATCTGTGGTATGTCCTACACATTTCCCTACCTATTCTACATGGATCCGACCTAAAGTTTTATGCATCAAAATTTTGCTCAAACTAACAGCAGGCTAGGTCCCAATACACATAGAATTTAGTCAAGTATCTGCATGGAGTTTTGGAGTAGACAAATGTAAGACGCTACATATTCGAAAAAGGGTAAGTTTACACAAGCAGAGAGTTTCCAGCTAGATATAGGAATAGGATTGGAATAATGGACGATAACGATGTATACAAATATTTAGGATGTCTCACAAGCTGCCAGAATTGAAACATAAAGTTATGAAAGCCAAATTGCTAGCTACATACAAGAACGACTAAAGTCTATCCTCAAGACGCAACTAAACGGTAAAAACAAGATCCAGCAATAAGACATATGCTGTACCAGTACTGACATATTCATTCGGAATCATTAAATGACGCAGACACGACATACCGACGCGTGTTTGGAAATGATTAATCTCGTACTACACTTCCAAACACAAGAGTAACATCATCCATATCAAATTGCAGGGGCAACACATAGAAGAGATTGACGTCTTCCAAGGAAAAAGGAGGACGGGGCCAATTGATCTGAACAACTTATATTATAACCAGGAAGAAGGAAATCAGTCAATTTGTGAAAGAAAATCTTTTTACAAGAGCAACCAATCCACACTGCATAGGGCTGTGGTGCTAGCTCTACAAATCATTAGCCTCCACTCAATCTAGCAAATCGAAAAATGTCAGATCTACAAGGGAAACTCATAACTGACGCTTCAAAGAGTTACAGTGCACTCAGTGACACAAAGACCCTCGCACAAGAGACATTATAATGAACTACACAAGGTCACGGTAGATAGTGAAAGTGCATAAATAGAGTGGTTTAAACACGGGGAACTACTTTTGGAGGTAATCGTGAACGGTTTTAGTGATGGCTATTCAACGACAAAGAATGATGTTGGGCAGAACGAACAATTGAGTAAAAACTACACATAATGCAATATGCGTAGGCGCAAGTAAACGATCAATGTAGAAAAGTAGTGGCAAAGGGTGAAACAATCGAACACATCATATCCGGGTGCAGTCACTATGTCAAAAAAGATTACCTCTACCAGACATAACAAGTGAGCTAACATTATGTCTCAAAAAAACTAGCAATCAAGTACAACCTCATTGACACACATTGGTTACGCGGCACCTACTACAAATACAAACCAGATAAGAGTCTAGATAGTAAAGATTACAAATTATAATTACGACCGCAAGTTATAACAGACCAAACGATACATCACAACAGACCGGATTTAATAATAATATTATAACATCGTGAGGAAGTAAAGCACGAAACACCCTTATCGACCGTTTTGAGCCATATCCCAATGTGCTATAACTCAGACCAACGTGGAAGAAAAAAATTGACAAGTATAGTGAACTTGGCCAATTGAGATCAAGAGATGTGGAAACAGAAAAAGGGGTAAATTACCATGGACCCATTCATTATATCAGCCAACGGATCATACCGAAGAAGCTACATGAAAGCATTAAACAACTAGATCTTCACCCCAATGTAATAAATCATGAAGACTCGTCACAAAAGGCAGTAATACTCAACATGTGTACGAATAGTTCGTAAATTTCTAAACATAAAGAATTATACTTCGAGATTTCGAATCACGCTTCCATCTGACATGGTTTTCGTGGTTTCCCATAAGTCCGAATAGACAAATGCTAGGAATGGCGACGAGAAATCGGACCACCGACCGTACAACAGCAAGAAAGAAAACATCATCTACACAACAATAATTACAATATTATAAACTGACTTATTATTAGTTAGACAAGTTAAGAGACCAAAAGTAAATAACATGATTACATAAATAGGTACACATGGGAAGTACTTGACGTAAGTCCGTACAAACAATGTATAGCCTCCGGTTATAACCGAGTTTGTATGAATACTCCAATAAAATAATAACATATAAATAATATAGTTATTGCTCGTATCAGTTATAAAACGCATGATAATAGTTTTGTCATTCTGCGTTGGAATATAATTTGTTATCTTAAATTTATACCACATAATGTTGTGGATGGATCATTAGGTTTTTCGCCCCGATTCCCGCAAAATTAGAAATTGGATATCAAGAAATAGTGTGTTGACGATAAGGAGTGTCCGGAACAGATGCTACGAAAGGCGAGTAGCCAAAAAACTTGCATCGGTGTGTCCGGTGTCGGTGTGTTAGATATTGCTTCTTCTTTTCAATGTGTCGTGTTTCCTTCAACATGTTACGCACATTATTGTTGATGCCACCGTGAAACCAAAATGACTTCGTTCTATGTGAATTCGTGATAAAATAAACATTTAGATAACACGGCTGTAGATAACAGACTAAGGGAGGTTTGCGGACGCAGAACTTCCGATTTGGTGGTTCATAATCGTTTATCTAGTAGCGTTATAAGCTTTCAATTCAAACTCGTTATACGTGTTCTCAGATGTAACCTGAGCCCTGGCTGTCACACGTCATACTCGCGGATGGTAGAGGACGAGGCCTCTTACAGGAACATTAGACATTACAGGTGGTAGTGTGTGTGAGATGTACCGCCGCATCCAGAGAAAGAGGTTTAAGAGTTTTTTTGCTGTCCACCAAATGCAATAGCAACATTTACCACAAATGAGAAAATTGATGTAATCATAAAAGACACTTGAGATGTGGTAAGACCTTTGAGTGCTTGATATTGTGGCAAAGTGTTCACGGATCGCAGGGCGGAATTTAGCTCAACACCAAGAGTCGATTGTGGAAACGATCTACTTGTCTTAAAATGTCAAAAAGATTTTCTTTCTCTGCCATGAAATGTTTGTTGTCGCACATTAAATACCGCTGCAAGGAAGGCAACAGTTGCACAAATATGTACGTTTAACTGCACTTTTAACATCTTTTTTGTAATTAACCAAGGAAAATCCGAATGCATCTTCTATCTGTGAACGTATCACGTGATGTTCTTGCAAATCATGTACATATTATTCTTTAAAATAGCACATGAATGGAAAGCAAATCCGTTTGGCTCTTAAATTGTCCAATAAAATATTTATTCTAGATTTTAATGCACGTGAGATTTGATTTTAAATCTAAAAAAAAGTTTTATCACATTGAAGTTACTTGGTTAAAATTATTTTTATATAAATTATAACATCTGTCTTCCCAACTGCTAAATGTATCAATTGCTCAATAACAAAAGTATCTGTCTTATTTCATAAGCTACCTTGTTAAGTTATTTATACGAGGTCATATGTAGTCAGCATGCTATTGACCTTTAATTTAAATTTAAAAAATACTGAAACGGTAAATAAAACGTTGTTTTGGGTAAACGAATGTATTCTCCTTTTTGTATTCATAAAGGTATTTATTGAAATTTTATCACCACGCAACCAAATAAAAAATGGCGAAATAAATTTAATTCTGAAAAAATGTGCTTGGTTGAATTAACAATATTTAATTGTACTTCTTTTTCTTATTTGTACTTTTATTTATCTTTTGTTTTGTTTTTTAATTGTATCACATATTGTTTTGATGCCTATTAGGTTCGCCTCGATACGAAAACTTTTTATTTGGGTACAAGACGCGTCTTTGAACAGATCTACGAACGAAGTGTGCGTATAAAATTTAAATTTTGCTTTTGGTTTTTTCTGTTTTAAAATTTTGGGTTTCTTATTTCCAGGGTTGATTTTTTTTTTTCCCTTTAAAACATGTGAACTTTTTCGTTGATGTACCGTAAGACAAATATTTTTTTCGAAATTGTTACGAAACAATAACTACCCTTAAAGTTCTTAACTAAAATGAACTGTAAAAATTTTTAAATATGAAAATTGACTAAATTTACTTTATTAAAAGGAAAAAGCTCTAAAATTTTATTTTTGATCAAGTTGCTCGTAACTGGGGCCTTTTGAGAATACCAAAAAAAAAAAAAATGTTACAAACAAACTACCCGTTAAAGTTCTATCTAAAATAACTGTGACAATTTTTTAATATAATATTGTACTAAATTTTTTTATTAAAAGGGAAAAAAAGCTCTAAAATTTTTTTTGATCAATTTTGCTCTAACGGGGGCCTTTTTGAAAATAACAAATAAAAAACACGCACAAATGCCTTTGAAAAAAAAGATGGCCACTGCCATCTCTTTTTTTAAGTCACTTTCCCAAATACCCCACCTTTCATTTTGACAAAATAATGCAGAAAATAAAACAATAATATTTTGACCTGACATCTCTGGGGGGTATGTTGACATCACCTTGCGGTCGTGTGCGATTGGGCATCACTTCACTGCTTTTGGGCCCCCCGGAAATTTGACACTTCTGGGGGAATAACCGTTGTTAGGCGCACCAAGATTCCCTGCTCGTCTTCACCCGACCACTCTACGTATCCGTCATTCCCGGGGTAGAAGATCCCCCTTTTTTGCCATTGGCCCGTAAATCCTCTTTTTATTGTCGGCTCCCCAACACAATCTCGCCGGGCGGGGGAAATAGTTCCTGTGTCGTTACTTTCCCTTCCCGCTTTGTACCAGTTGTCCCAAATCTTTTCCTAAATCGGCTTTTAATTTCCCGGCCCTTTTTGTCCATACGGAAACCTTGGGAAACCTTCCAACCAAAACAAAAATTGGCCGTTTTTTCGCTATAAAACCATCCCCCGGGAAAGGACAAATCTCTTTGCTGAATTTAAAGGGGGCCCCCTTGATGACCCCTCAGTCCAAGTGAAAGCCCCGTATTTCAAAGAAACCCTAGCCCCTTTACCCTTTTAGAAAGGGGCCCCCCACCACCTCCCCCCCATGCCTGTGGGGGTGTTTCCTGTTTTTAGGAATTTATTTTTAACCCCGTAACTCTTGGGGCTTGCCCCAAAAATTTTCCTTCCTAAACCTTGGGGGCCCCCTTTCCCCCAACAATCTTTTTGTTGTCTGCTTCACAATTCCAAATAATGTCTTCCAATTCCATAGAAACTTTACTCTTACCTTGTCTTGGGAGTCCCTCCAAAATCAAACACCCGGGATTGTTTGAGGAAATACAAGGGAATTTTGAAATCTTTTACTCTTTCTTTTAAACGATTCTTTTTTTTTTTCCTTTTTTCAAATCCTTTTTTTTTTCCGCAACCCATTAAAACTGAATCCGCAGCCAATTTTCTTCCTTGATAAAAAATTAATTTTTGGGAGGTTGAAATAGTAAGTTTCTCTTTCTGGCGGTTTGTTTTCCTCGAATGTCTCACCCTTTAAATCTTGGCCGAAGCCCTTTTATAACGAAAAGTTCCTTTAAGTTGATTAGAACTTTTTTTCTGGGTTACTTTTCACTGCATCCCCTTCAAAACTTTCCTTTTTTTCTGTTCGGCCCCCACTAACCTTTGTTGTAAAATTTGTTTTTCCAGGGGGGGAGGGAGGGAGGCCCAAAAGGAAAAAAGGAAATTTTAGTTTTCCCAGGGCCATTGGAAGCAGTTCTTTGAGCCACCCCGGTCCCTCCCACCATCTCGAATTACAAGGCTTGTGGCTGCATCCTCTGGAGGGAAAAAATCAGCAGGGATTGAGAGAGCCTGGTCATGCCCCCAAATTTTCCGGTTTAGGGAGTTTTGCATATCTCTTTTACCTTTAACGAAAGTGCCCCATTCATTTTCCCCTCCGTTCCATGCTACGCTTCGTTGAATCACCCCAAAAGGAAATCATTTTTGGGTTTTCTATATCAAAGTTTTCTGTACTGATTCCGTAAGCATTTCCCAATTAGACGCTCATTAACCCCAATCGGGGTATTGTTGATTTTTTCAGGGGGCTATTCTTGTTTAGTTGTAAAAGTTTACAGTAACTCCCTCAGACACTCTGTTCTGAAAAAACACTGCAGCATTGCATTCCCTTTCATCACAAAATATGGAAAAACTGTGAACTCACATAGCTTCCTCGTTCGCTATGGTCTTGGAATTTTTAAAATTCGATAAGAATCGAATCTCGTTTAGCCATTTTAGAAACTTTATTTTAAATTCTTCATCCGGAGTAAAAAAAATCCCCTCCCATCTTACTAATCCACATTTCTTGCAGCATTAGTTTTTTGGGAGCGTATTACTGGGGAACATATTCCTAGTGGGTCGAAAAACTTTTTAGTCATAGAAAAATTTTTTCGTTTTTTTCACTTCCTGAACAGTTCGATGCTGGTATATCAAAACTCAAACTGTCCGAGACGATCCCAATTTAACCCCAAACAGAAGTTTTCTGCCGTCTTCCATTTCAGAGTCTTCACTTTCGAATTTTCCACATTTTTAGGGCCATCTTTGGTCTTCAAACAGTTTTTACTGATTCCTCCCGAAATTGGGGGAAAAATTCTCTACTGTATCGACGGAAATTTCCAATTGTCAAATAGAGCGAATCTTGAAGTTTTTTGGCAAAGAACTTTTATCTTCAGGTACTTTGGGTTTTTCAAGTGATTCTTGACACTACCAAATAAAATGGGCTACAGTTGAGAAAAACTACTCTTTTGTGTCTGAACACCTTAAATGGCGCTTCATTCACTCTCCCCACCTAAAAAACCCGAAAATCTCTTCCTTCTGTGTATTTCAAACAAAGGAAATGCCTTACAATGTCTGAAGTGACTCCAATTTTCTTCCTCGGAATCTTGTTATCATTGAAGGGATCAAATCTATGAGGGTTCGATCCCTTCTCCAGACCACATTTAGGGAGGGTGACTTTTGCATTTACTTGATGCTCAAATACAGGGGGAACTGGGGTTTTTGAACTTCTGGCTTAAAAATGGACATGAGGCAAATAGGATTTGGGGTTTCTATCTCCGCTCGTACTTCCTCGATTATCCCTTCTTGAAACCAGTCTTTAAAATTCTCCCCTAAAGTTTTCCCGTTTTCCCTTCTTTCTTTAATTTATTTGGGCAACAACAAGGGCCTTTTTTCCCGGGAACTTCCCTATTTGTAGGGAGAGGGGGTGACCGTCATCCGGGTAAAACCACCAATCCTCCCCCCTTCTGTGCCGACACTGTTTTTAGAAAATGATCTTTCGTTGCGCAGGGGCTTTTTCCTTGGTAAACCCCCTCTATAGGATCGCTAATACCAAAGGGTTCTAGCTCCCATAACCTTGCAACAGATGCATCACTGACTTTTATAGATGTCACTAACATTTAGTTTTACTCCACCTGGGGGTTTTAATACGTCCCATCAGCGTCCAACCTAGTTCCGTTTCTACTGCTGTCATACCATTGTCCAACTTGTATATACTCCAGTGAGTATCTGTCCGTATACATCGCTCCAATACAATTCAATGTCACTAGGCCTACCTTTCCTATATCACTAACCCAAAAATGATTTTTCCCCATTGATTCATCCATTCTCCTTTACAACTCGTGGGATTTTCCCGCAAAACTTACTTTGACTTAGGACTCAATGTAAATAGGCCTACTAGAAACCTCCCAGGCTTCGAGGTTGGAGTTGAAAATTATATGAACTTGGGTCGGTGTTGGTCCACCAAAAAATGAAAAGGTATTGTCTCCTTACGATGAGATAAAAATCCAAGCTATCTGCTGTTGACTTTGTACTACGAGCGTTGAGATCCAGTATAAAAAAAAGCTCTAACTGTCCTTGCTCTCCTTAGTAAAAACATCAACCCCAAGTCATAAAAACAAAGTCACTTGTACAGATCGGTTTGGGCATTGAACTTTGCACTGTCTTCTCCAACTAGTAACGTAGGGATGAACTTCTCATATTTTTATGAGAAGGCAATTCAGGACACATCAAAACCTGTTTCTTAGCACAAGGAACACTAAAGCAGCTTTGCATTTCTTGGGTACATGATTTGAGCGGGGACAATAAAAAACATTTATTCTGTGTGAGTTTGTGTTTCTTTTCGGCGATGGACATGTCTTGTGCCCGAACAAATCACGACTTTCGGATGTTTCTCGCAAAATCACACTTTCACACTATCGCCTTAAATAGCCCTGCAGCTGTAGGCACAACAAAATCATAAACGTTGTTTATCTTTTCCCTTTCTTCTGTCTTAGTTTTTCCCTGTACCGGTACAAAATCAGATTTGGCTAGATCTATCCTTACTTCGCTTTCAACTTCCTGTTGAGGAATTCCATTGACCATAGGGGATTTTCACCCGCCCCACCTGTATCGCTCCTCAGCATAACAGGGTTCTCAAGCCCAAACCCTAAGATTTCATAGGGAGACTTGACTCTACAAAGGAAATAGTACTGCGCACATTTTTTTTCGGGATCGACCCAGTGATCTATCCCTTAACTGACCTTTATTTTATCAAAAATGCTGGAAAGCGTTGGTTTTCCTTTTTAGGACTTCTTTACTAAATTCACAGTCTCTAACATAAAATTTAATTAAGAGATCCTCCTTACCGAATCTTTTTTAGTGCAAATTTACCCTCGCATATTTTTTTTAAACCTGACTGAGGGTAGCTATCACAGCTCCTAGCCCCCAGTTCCCTTACATTTACTGACCAAATATAAATTTGTCACAACTGAAACTCGGTGTCCTCGGGCCTTTCTTAAACTGTGACCAGAAAGTCAACCACCCTTCAGTTCCCTCAAAATTCTTAAGTTCAAATTTGGGGAGAGTAAATGTCCGATTGGCCGGCTGTCAACCCCACACTTGGGACCTGACATCTCTATTTACTAAAATGAAGCTCTCCAAATTTACTCCTTACCTCTGGGCCCGACGATCTTCATAGCCCTCAAAGGGTTCCTTTCCAGGAAATCCCCGTCAACAGTCTCATCCAGAAGACTTTCTAAATATTTAGAGTCCAGCTGCTCAGACGGGCATAAAACCCTTTTCCCGTTTTGCTAACTTCAGAGACAAGGTGTCTTCATTGGGGTAAGCCAGCAAGCTCCTGCTTACCTCATGTAGGTCCTGGGGAAACGAAGCCCGCACGGCGTACCATCTTCTTTAGTCGATCCATAATTCAAACCCCTATCCAAATCCGTCGGGGTCCCAAAAAAGTTACGAAACAATAACTACCCTTAAAGTTCATAACTAAAAAGAACTGTGACAAGTTTTATTGAATATTGAACTAAAATTTACTTTTTTCAAAGGAAAAAACTCTACAATTTTGTTTGATCAAGTTTGCTCGTAACTAGGGGGCCTTTTTAGAATACCAAATAAAAAACAAACGCACAAATCCTTTTTAAATATAATGAATGGCCACTGCCATCTCTCTTTTAAGTCTACATTTCCAACAGTAATGATACTTATCTAAAAAAAATGATACACGACCGCAAATTGTTTTTTTCTTTTAAGAGTGCGATATAGTGGTTATATTTCCGTTCCAAAGTATCAAAAACCAAACCCTTAGAGTCCCACCCAAATTTAATTTGTGTTTTACAACATTTGCATATAACTTTTAAAAATTTTCCATTCAACTCGTTATACGTGTTTCAGTGTACCTGAGCCCCGGGGTCCCCATCTCAGCGGGAGAGGACGGGGGCCCCTAACAGGAACTCAACATTACAGGTGGTTTGGATGTACCGCCGCATCAAGGAAGAGGGTAATAGAGGTTTTTGTGTCCCCCAAAAGCTATAAAGTATTCAAAGGGAAAAAAGGTATCTCCATCCATGTTAAAAACGACTGCGGTCAAACCTGAGATGTTACGACTGTAAAAGAAAGTTTATACAAAAAGGCAAATTTCTAGGGGCATAAAAAGCTTGAAAGTGGTAGAACATTTGAGTGCCTGGATTGTGGTAAAGTGTTCACGCTCAGGCGGTTTTAGTTCACACAAAAAGTCGATTGTGGGAATGTTCTGCGTTGTCCAAAATGTAAAAAGTATTTCAGCCAAGAAAATTGGGGGCGCACTTTAAAAATTGCTGCAAGTATTAACAGTCGCACACAAGTGTAAACGTTGACTGGCCTTTCACTGTTTTTAATTTGTAATTTGGGGCAAAAAAATGTGATGCATATTCCATGTATGCGTTTATCAGGGTGGCTTTTGATACAATTATTTTGAATAACTTTTTTGTCCTAAAATTTACACAGTAAAATTTTTACGAAAGTACAAGTTATGAGTCCACACTAGAGAAAACCTGGGGTTTGGGCCATACATTGTCTGATATAATAACATGTATGTTTTAAATCATCCGAAATTGATTTTTTAAAACCTTTTTAAATTTTTATATTGCAGGTATTTGGCTCAAATTTTTGTTTAAAAAGTCTCTCTTCTATACTGCTAAATTAAATTAATAAAAATAACAAAATAATTAGCTTGTGTAGTTATATCAGGGGTATTTTTATATTTTTTTCCCTTTGTTAATGCTTTAACATTTTAATTTTAGGTCAATCCTTAGCCCTAAATATGATTTCTAATAAATGCATTTAATATTTCTGAAAAGTTGGTAGAATGAAAGGTTATTTTAATAAAAATGTATATTATTTCTTTGAAATTAAAAGGGGGGTTTTTTGGGAAAAAAACTCCAAGGAAAGGTTAGTATTTTTTTACTTATCTAGTTTTTTGGGGTAAAAGGGTTTAACCCCCTTTTTCGTACATTGCTTTATTTGTACAAGGGAAAAAGATTTAATTCTGAAAGTTAAGTGTGTGTTGTTTTAAATTTGTTGTATTTAATTTCTTCTTACTTTATTCTTATTCAAAATTTTATCCCCACTAAAATGGTTAAAAATAATTTGTTATCTTAAATTTATATCACAAATTTGTGGTGGATCTTAGGTTTGCGGGTTTCGAAAAAATTAAATTGAATTCAAAAAATAGTGTGGTGAAAAAAAGGGTGTCCGAACAGATGCTACAAAAGGCGAGTATTAAACAAACTTGCTGGGTGTGTCCGGTGCGGTGTGTTAAATATTGTTTCTTTTTTCAATGGTTTTTTCCCTTCAACATTTACACAGATTATTTTGATGTCCGGGAAAAACCAAAAATGGACTTCGTACTTTTGGGGAAATTTTTAAAGAATAAACAATTGATAACACGGACGTAGAAAACGACTAAGGGAGTTGCGACCATTTCCCATTTTTTTGGTTTTTTTCATAATCTTTTTGCTAGTTACTTTTATAAAAAGTTTTTTCAATTCAACTTTTTTTAAAAGGGCAGTGTTGGGGGCCCTGGCGTCCATAAGGGGAAAAAAAAAAAAAGAGGAAAAAAAAAAAAAAAACATTACCTTGGTTTTGGATGACCCCCATAAAAAAGCCTTTGGGGCTTTTTTCGCCCCAAAATGCTCGTTACCCAAAAGAAAATTTTTTAAACTCTTCCTTTGGTGCCGGGTTTAAAAAGTTTCCCCGGGGGGAACCCAGAAAAACATTGTGAAAAGTTTTGCGTGTAAAAATGAAAAAAAGTGATTTCCCCGCAAAGAAAAATTTTGGAATGCACTTAAATTTTGTCGTTTTTAACTCGACATAAATGGTGAAAGGTTTGTTATTTTGAAATTTTGTGAAAATTGATATTGTCAATTGGGGTGTTTTATTTTATCTATATTTATAAAATTTATTGTCATCCAAAAACAATCCTTTAACACAATAAACATTATTTTTTTCCATGAATACCAGATATAAGGGGGGTGTCCACACTTAAAGAAACCCAGAATGGGGTCAAACATAGTAAAATCAATAAACATTTAACATACAAAAATACTATAAAAATACATATTAATGTTGAGATCACACAAGAAATTAAGAACACCATTTCCCCCTTAAGTTGGGCTATTATAAGGTGTGAAGAAACAAAAGACAAAAAAAAAATGCTTAATATTTTATTCTAAACTAGATGACTTGATTTGAAAAATTTGAATATAATTGTTGATTTGATGTCCCGTCCAATATTAAAAAAATGCTTTTTAATTTGGTCCCCCTTCTATTCTGCCAACTTTTCAGACATCTATAATGCCTTCTTTTGAAATTATATTTAGAACTAGGGATTCCCTTTCAAATCCAAGAATAAGTTAGGGAATTTTCTGCTTTCCCCTGTTTTTGGTAAATTAACTCCCTTTTCGTTCCCCTTTTACTTCAAATGTGAACAATGTGAAAGGTTTAATTCTGTAAAAATCAAGTGTGTGTTGTATTAATTTAAAAAATGCATAGTGTTGTATTTTATTACTTTTTATTGTACTTTAATGCCCTCATTTTATTCCCCGTTTTATATATTCCCCTTGTATATATTTTTTTTTCTTAATTTTTTTACATAATTTTGTTGATGAGGCCTATCAGTTTAACTCGATACGCCAAAATTAAAATTTAATATAAAAATGTGGTAAAAGGATTTTCCCCCTCAGTTTCCGAACAGTAGGTTTTAATTTGAGTATCCAAAAAAATTTTAACATGGAGCAGATTGTCTCTTTCTTTTGGGGACAATCCCTTTTGCATTGTGGTTATTGATTGCGATACGGGTTTATATTTTTGATTCTAGTGTCAATAACAAAAAAGAGAGTCCGCAAATTCAGTTGTGTGTCATAATCTTTTGCATAAACGTAATAAATTTTCAATTCAACCTTGTACGTGTTTCAGATGTACCTGAGCCCTGGGTCCCGTTATATCAGCGGTAGAGGACGAGGGCCCCTAACAGGGAAAATTAACATTGCAGGGGTTTTTGGGTGTACCGCCGCAACAGAGAAAAAACGGTGTTAGGTTATTGCTGTCCCAAATGCAATAAAATTTCAAGATTAAAAGTAAACTCACATCTCATGTTAAAAACGACTGCGGTCAAGACCTTAGATGTTACACTGCAAAAGCAAGTTTAACTCAAAGAGAAATTGTGTTCTAAAAACTTGAAAAGTGGTTAAAACCCTTTGAGTGCCTGGATTTGGCAAAGTGTTCACGCGCAGGGCGGAATTTAGCTCACACAAGAAGTAGATTTGGGAAACGTCTACGTTGTCTAAAATTCAAAAAGATTTTTGGGGCCCTGAAATGTCTGTTGTCCGGGGGACATTAAATACCGCTGCAAGGAAGGGTAAAATTGCACAAAAAGAACTTTTTCTGCACTTTTAATTCTCTTTTGTTTAACCAAAGGAAAATCCAAAGCATCTTTTTTCCAGGATTTATGGATATGCATCTCTTGGTTAAATTTGTGTACTGTGAAACTAGCTCCAAAATAAAAAAACTTGTCAAACATTGTCGCCATTTTCGCCTGTTTAAAAAAATTTTATCTTTTGATGGCTAAAATGGCCGCCAAAAATTATTGGCGCTAAAAGTTCAGGGCCTAAACCGGAAAAGAGAATCGCATACGCATCGCCCCATAATGTTGCAGGGCCCGTTACGCCCGTAACATTTTAAACACATGCTCATCTGTGCGCGTATCACTGATGTTCCCAAAAACATGTACATATTATTTTATTGACATTAAATCAAGACGTTAACAATAAACGTATTTATAAAATTATCTTGGGAATAGCACAGCAATGGTAAACTATCCGTCTGGGTTAAAAGTTGCCAATAAAATATTAATTCTAGTATTTGATGCACTGATAGTTGATTTTTAAAACTTAAAAAAGGTTTAGTACTTGCATTATTTGGGTTGAAATTTTTTTTATATAAGTTATAAACATCTGCCCCCAACGCTAAATATATACATTGTTCAATAACAAAGTATTTTCTTTTTTCATAAGCTAAATTGTTAAGTTATTCATACTTTTTTTATTCAGGTCATATGTAGTCAGCATGCTATTGACCTTTAATTTAAATCTCCGTGACAGAGGTACTGGTATCGTAAATTAACCTTCTTGCCTAGTGTTTTAGGTAAGGAGTATTTATTGAAATATTATCACCACTTTAACACAAATATAACAAGGAGAAATAAATATAATTCTGTAAAAAGAGGCATTGTTAAATTTAACAAGAACCATTAATCGTATTTCTTTACTTCTTATTTGTACTTTTATGTTCTCATTTGGTTGGTATTTGTTAGTGATGTACCGTAAGTTACCTCGATACATAAACTTTTACGTAGTATCAAGATATGCAGTGTCCAAACAGATGCTACGATCGCTGGAGAGATAATGGACAACTAGTCAAAGGCGGGGCTTAGCTAGTTCCGAAAAATCCAACAGATAGCGCCGCGAGCTGTGGGACAAGCTGCAACCTAAGTGTGGTTGGCGCAATGGACTTCAACGTGTTTTTACGCCCGTACGGGTGGGAAAAAAACCTTGAAAAATATGTTATTTTCTAGAATGGGCTTAGCCAAAGACTATGTAGATCAAGAAGGAAGCCAGCTGCTGTTGTATTGTCCTATGTTATGTCCTTGAGGATGTGTGGACTTCGGAAAACGATGGTCATCATAGTCCCTATACCTTTGGGTTTAGAATGATTATAAACCCAAAGCCTTTACTCTAGAAAGCATTTTTTAAAGTTTAGTCTCAGGTTTAGGCCAACATAATTTATTATTCCTCAGTTCACAAGATCATATCGTAAAAAGTAGGCCTGGGTTTAACTCTAGGGGTAGGGGGAGGCCTAGGTTCTAATCCTAGGCCTACACGGCTAGGACTAGACACACCTCTTTGCTAAGATTTAGGCCTAGAAATGTACCGTACCCCTAGTAATAATTTATAACTTTCACAGTTTAGGCCTTTAACCTTGGAAGCTTTGGACCTAGGCCTACCTTAAAAGCAAAATCAAGGCTATACTGTTAGTTTTAACCTTCCAATAAGCAGAGGCAGGGCCTAGGTGTTGTTTTCCTTTCCATATAGGCCTACCCTAACTACTAGATGTAGGCCCACTTGTATTATCTTAGGGGTCAACTGTGTTATATAAACATAAAACTAACTATGTATGCAATAATTTGGAAATAAAGCAACATTCTATTCTATTCTAGCTAGGTCTAGGCCCTACACCTAAACAAAAGTAGCCTCTAGTGCTTAGGCCTCTCTCTTGTGCAGAATTATAGGGCCGCGTCAAACAGGTCTACTCATTAGCCTGCCTACTACAAGCAAGTTTAGAATGAAGATAGTTGGCCAGTCCGGGAAATAAAAAAATGGGTATACACATGGGCAGGGCTCCATCTCGCAAACACTTAAGTTTGTCATGAGGAATTTGCTTGTAATCGGAATCCACGAAATGCAAAGAACATTATAGGCCTACAAGCATGGTATCACATGTTTTCGTAAAACATTTCTTATCTATCTGATTTTAGCTTCCCACGTCTTATTTCTTAACTTGATATCCTTCGGAAACGAGTGTAAAAGACACCCCTCCTATTTAGCTCTTGACGAACATCGTGAAACAACACAATATTGAACCATTTCAACCCAGCAATTCAGTCTTTATAGTGTGGTACAGTAAGGTTGTCAGTTAAAATCGTCCCACAGTACGGCCATCTTTGAGCACATGTTTGAGTCGTACCGTCAGGGGGCGGAGTTAGACTACTCGTCCATTATAGATGTCTTGTGGTTATTGATGTTCGATTGGGGTGAATATTTCCGTTCCAAAGTATCAAATAACAAACCAAAAGAGTCCAACCAAATTTCAGTTGTGTTTTAAAATATTTTGCATATAACTTTAATAATTTTCCATCTAACTCGTTATACGTATTTCAGATGTACCTGAGCCCTGGCGTCCCGTCATCTCAGCGGTAGAGGACGAGGCCTCTAACAGGAACATTAACATTACTGGTGGTTTGGATGTACCGCCGCATACAGAGAAAGAGGGTGTTAGAGGTTATTGCTGTCCCAGATGCAATAAAGTATTCAAGATTAAACGTTATCTCACATCACATGTTAAAAACGACTGTGGTCAAGACCTTAGATGTTACGACTGGAACAGCAAGTTCAACACAAAACCAAAATTGTTGTGTCATAAAAAGCTTGAATGTGGTAGAACCTTTGAGTGCCTGGATTGTGGCAAAGTGTTCCCGCGCAGGGCGGAATTTACTCACACAAGAAGTACGATTGTGGTAATGTTCTGCGTTGTCCAAAATGCAAAAAAGTTTATTCCCGCATGAAAATTTTGTTGTCGCACATGAAATACTGCTGCTAGGAAGGCTAGCCGTCGCACAGAAATGTGAACGTTTAACTGCCCTTTTCTTTTCTTTACTTTTTAAATCGCCCGAAGAATGTGCTGCATCATCTACGTATGCGTATATCACGCGGTGTCCATGCTATACTAAATTATTAGACCATTAGGTGCTCAGGAAGCGACCCTCCCCCCCCCCTCGAACTAATTTTCACTATAGCTGTTTTGTTCAGAAAAAAATCACGATTAATTATCCACCTGTTTGCCACTTGGCAGCTGGGGCGTTTGACCTCCAGGGGTGTCCAAAGTCGAAAGTTACGAAACTTTGACCTGCTATAACGGTCAAAGTTTTTGATAAAATTCCAAAATTCTTTTTAATTATCATTTAACACATTATTTTAGATTTTTTAAAACGAAAGCGATTTCACTTTTTGTACAGGGGTGCCTAAAATTAATAATAATCGATTTTACTGTTTTATACACTTCAACATTAAAGATTGGGCATATAATCCGCATTAAATCTTTATTTTATACATAAAATGAAAGAACCACTGAATTTAAAAAATAAATTTTGCAAAAACAATTTAAGGGCTGTCCAAAATGCTGGGTTTTATATTATTGCTAATATACAACATTTTTTTAAAGTGCTAAAAAAGTGTTCGTGTTACTAAAATCAGTAAACCTGTATAAGAATACGTATTGTATGTGGGTCTTGCAAAGAATTATAATTTTTATCAGGGTTGTCCAAAATTTTGAATTCAAATTACAGCAATTTGAGAGAAATAACAACAAAAATAGGGCAAAATCAATGTATAAGTTGGCCCAGTCATCACCGAATTGATATTCTAAACTAAACAATATCATGATGTGCTGTTTTAATACAGGGTTGTCCAAATAGTGTGTTGTGTTCTTGTAAAGAATTGTTTGAATAAGGTCAAACTCGATCATAATATACCGTCAGATGCAAAGGAAACGACCCTCCGGGGCCCCCCGAACTAATTTTCACCATAGCAGTTTTGTTCAGAAAAAAATCACGATTAATAATCCACCTATTTGCCATTTGGCAGCTGGGGCGTTTGACCTGCAGGGGTATTCAAAGTCGCTTAATGCTGTTTTTAACCCTTTCCAGTACGGTTATTTTCCATTCATTTTACCTGGGAATACCTATTTAATTTCCAAGCGGTCAAAAGTAAAGCGAAACCATATACACTTATGCTTGTAGCTTTGAAAGCTATCAACCAATTAACTTAAAATTTTCAGGATAGGTTTACAATAAAGAAGTTATCAATTAAAAAAATATAACATGTCTGTATAATTATTATCGCAAATCCAATCCCAGCCATTATTTACGCCTAGGCCTACGCCTACACTGGCGCCGTCATGATTAGAAACTCCTGAATCACTTGAATCAACATCATCACTGTCAGAATCTCCCATTTCACTTGAACTAGAACTATTATTAGAAATAGAAACATTATCATCGTTGTCAGAATCGCTGTAGTCACTCTCAAAAAGAATATTGTTAACAACATCAACAGTCAACTTCGGTCTCTTAGCAGCCATGACGGAACGATTGACGGCCGGCGTGTTTACAAAACAAACTCGGATGTTTTTCATCGATGTATCAATGCGCGTTTCACGGCGGTAATGCAGTTGTTGTTGTTTTGTTGTTGTTTCTGTTTCTTCTAGCGGTGGTGAGAACCCTTCCGCTGTATGGGTAATGCAGTCGCCTTGATATTCTTACGCGCGGAACCTTCTGCTATTTAGCGGTAAAGATTTGAACTCGATAGGACTGCTGGTACCGGAGATATGGCGGGTTATTTGAACTCGCGCACCAACGACGTCCCCAGGACGTCGTTGTACGGAGCGTCACGGCAATCTATCACGTCCCAGAGGCGTTGTTGTACTGTAGTTCTCTTCGCTCTTGTAAAATTTTCAAATATCTTTCAAAATACATATCACTAATATTATTCCCACATTTCTTCCCTGCCCCGAACCTGTATCTATAAAAATTTGTTTTCTCATATGTGAGAAAACACACAGCCAAAAGTATAAAAGAATGGAATGTATTAAATCGTTATGTATGGAATCAATGTGTATGTACTTCTGACACTAATAATCATACTAATGGTCCTTCAGAAGTGCTTATACCGACTATATTGAATTACACATGCACATACAGACATACATACAGATATGTACAGTTATTACGGATTCACTGTATAGTAATTATAATTATACACTTAATGTTCATGATAATATTCAACTAATCTTTAATTTAAAACAGCTAATCTCTCTCTCATCTCATCAACATACAGTAAAACATAATACACCCTATACAGACTTGGCAGGATATTAGTATCACCCTTCACAGCTACTTGTGATGACCACAGATAACCCAAGGAGTTTGTGATGAAGGTGAAGCCATAAATACTGATTAGAGCTGCACGTAAGCCTAGCTACATGCTATTATCTTAATTGTTACTGTTTGTATTTTGTTGTACAAATTTGAAAGAAATAATTTTAAGTATAGAGAAAGTTTTTCCATTTAGTCCGTGGAACAAGCTGCTAAAACTATAGGAACATTTCAAATCCGGAAACCAGCACCAAAATTTAGGAGCAGGTAAAATACGTATTTTAGAATGTTATTTTCACGGGGGACACGCATGGTAGCAAATAAGTCACCTATCATGGCGTCCACAAGATGGCCGCCAAAATAATTCTTAAAATTGCTGTATCTCAAGAAGTAATCATTAGATGTGGATAAACTAGGTTTTGTTTTATTTGGTTTTTAATGCTCTACAAAAATGTCACTAGAAATTTTACCGTTAATACAATAGTTTTAATTATATTTATATATTATTACAATGTATTGCAAGCCAATTATAGCACTTTTTGGTGTATATATAATTATTTATACGTAGAATTCGCTAGATTGTCATAAAAGTTTCAGACTATACTAAAATAACGCCAATAAATCCAAAATTTAAAGTCCCGAAACGAAATTCTTGTAACTTTTTGATTAATTAATTAATTAAATTAAGCATTAATTAAATCACAATTAAAAGTTTCTTATTCACTTACCAAAGTTTCGTAGTGTATCACACAACAACAATATGACCACAATGAACCAAAAAAATATTAGTTCCAAAAATTACTTTCAATCACTTTCCTATTAATTCAATTAATTCAATTAATTAAAAATAATGACAATAATCTCAATTTATTTTGTAAAATTAACCCAATGTAGTCGACCTTGGAATCATTTTAAAGCTAGTTTTAAGGCAAATAAATGTAATAAAAAAATAATTAATTTAATTAATTAATCACCGAATTAATTACATTTTAGTTAAATTATCCCACTTTTGACATATGTATTGTTATGTATTCCTAAAACTCGAGCGATCGTCATAAAAATATACTACTTTACTGACATAATCTCAATGAATCCGAATTGTTATGTCCCGAAACCAAATTCTTATAACTTTTCGATTAATTAAGAAATCAAGTGAAGAATTACTTATATCTCAATAATTGTTGTTGTCACTCAATTAACACATACAAAATGCCAACCGAAGTATAAAAAATAAACAATGCGAGTGTAATTTTAAAAATTTATAGTCCCAAAATTAAGTTCATGCTACTTTCCCGTTAATTGAATTCATAAATGAATTAAACTAATGGATATAATCACCATGTGTTGTGTAAAATTAACACAGCCACACTGGGAACCATTTGCATGCTTATTTTACAGGAAAATAATTTTGTGGGAAATTCAATTAACAGAAAAGTGGCATGAACTTAATTTTGGGACTATTAATTTTCAAAATTACACTTGCATTGTTTATATTTGATACTTCTGTTGGCATTTTGTATGTGTTGATTGAGTGACAACAACAATTATTGAGATATAAGTAATTCTTCACTTGATTTCTTAATTAATCGGAAAGTTATAGGAATTTTGTTTCGGGACATGACAATTCGGATTCATTGGCATTATGTCAGTAAAGTAGTATATTTTTATTACGATCGATTGAGATTTAGGTATACATAACAATACATATGTCAAAAGTGGGATAATTTAACTAAAATGTAATTAATTCGGTGATTAATTAATTAAATTAATTATTTTTTTCATTTCATTTATTCGCCTTAAAACTAGCTTTAAAATATTCCAAGGTCGACTACATTGGGTTAATTTTACAAAATTAATTGAGATTATTGTCATTATTTTTAATTAATTGAATTAATTGAATTAATAGGAAAGTGATTGGACTTATTTTTTAAAACTAGTATTTTTTTGGTTCATTGTGGTCATATTGTTGTTGTGTGATACACTACGAGACTTTGGTAAGTGAATAAGAAACTTTTAATTGTGATTTAATTAATGCTTAATTTAATTAATTAATTAATCAAAAAGTTACTAGAATTTCGTTTCGGGACTTTAAATTTTGGATTTATTGGCGTTATTTTAGTATAGTCTGAAAATTTTATGACAATCTAGCGAATTCTACGTATAAATAATTATATATACACCAAAAAGTGCTATAATTGCAATACATTGTAATAATACATCAATATAATTAAAACGATTGTATTTACGGTAAAATTTCTAGTGACATTTTTGTAGAGCATTAAAAACCGAATAAAACAAAACCTAGTTTATCCACATCTAATGATTACTTCTTGAGTTACAGCAATTTTAAGAATTATTTTGGCGGCCATCTTGTGGACGCCATGACAGGTGACTCATTTGCTTCCATGCGTGTCCCCCGTGAAAATAACATTCTAAAATACGTCTTTTACCTGCTCCTAAATTTTGGTGCTGGTTTCCGGATTTGAAATGTATTTACGCTTGTTCCACGGACTAATTGGCCGAGTTGTGATACTAATCAGCTATACACAATGCACAATAGGGCTTATAGGCAGCATATACAGCAGTCATATCCTAGCTGTGTGCATTATCTGGAACAAAAATGACTAGGTAGAACTGTATTCGTATCTTCAATTTGACACCGCTAGTGCGTTTTGTATATCTAAATTATGGCAATCAGGGGACTTCTTCTCGGTGATTAATCAAGATGTTCAATCTTGTTCGTTATTACGAGAATTGTATTGGCATTTCCTAATGACAATGATGCATATCAGCGACCATAAGTAAATCAAGGTGTCTGTCTAGTTGTATTGACTACAACCATCCCTTGATTTACTTCTGTTCGAAGGTGTACGTGATCAAGAGGATAAGAACGAGCTACTTACTTTTAATAAAAACCATTGCAAACTCTCCGAATATGGTTCTTTCTGCCGTATAGTAGGCCTACAGACTTTCTACATCCCATCTATTTTGACTAGTTTCCCTGTGCATACTATAAACAGGGTTGAATGTAAAATAAATGTATATCATTCTAAAACAATTTATGCGTCCCTATTAGCTTTAAAAGTATACTCAAATGTACATCTGGAAAGAAAGCCACGAGCTGCATATTCTTACTGGAGATTTTGGACAACCTTGTGAATAATAACAGAAAATAGTAAAATACACAATGAAATGATAGAAAAACATTTTCACCGTGCAACGGCGTGCATGGTTTGGAGTTCAAACATTTAAATAAGTATAAATAATTATTGTTGATCAACTTGCAACACACGAAATATTCAATCATTTAGTATAATTGTAACTTCCTACACGATACTCCTTAAATATAGATGTCCCAGATACCAAATGACAAATATGCATTCGTGGAAAAAGCATAGTTTCAGCTATAAGAGCATAGCCCTTTTTTTAGTTCGAGGGGATGATTTACATACAGATGTAAGAAGGCTGCTATATGTTGCATAACATCATATATCTTTTTGGACAACCCTGTATATGCCATAAACAAATCCGTAATTGTTGTTTTAGGGTTGTACATCGTGCACAATGTTAGGTTGTGCAAGCAAATTATGAAATGCAGATAAACTTTACCTAGGAAAAATATATGAACATATGTTTGCAAATTGCATATGAGACATTGGACACCCCTATCGTCTAAACGCCCCAGATGTTAACTGACAAACATGCATGCATGAGAAGAACAGTTTTAGCTTTGAGAAAACACACACTGTTATAAGTTCGAGGGGGTTATATACGTACAGATGAAAGAATGGCCGCCACAAGTTTCATAATATTTTGTGACTTTTTGGACAACCCTGTGTATACATATAGCAAATCAGTAGGTGTATTATGTTTTGACATCATGTATGATGTTAGGTCTTGCAATCAAATTATAAAATGAACATTAATTTGCATTAGAAAAAATATTTTAACATATATTTGCATATGTGACTTTGGACACCCCTACCGTCTAAACGCCCCATCTGCCAATTGGCAAACAGGCAGAAATGGAAAGAACGATTAATTTCCTTCAAGAAAACATATGGTAGCATTAGTTCGAGGGGGGGGGGGGGGGGGTTAAGAGCCACCTAACGGTCTATATAGAACAATAACAATAACCACGTTAATTCTGACATTTTTGCATGTAAAAAGCACAGTAATGGTGAGCCCACCGTGTAAACAAATCCGGTGTGAGGCTTAACATCGTCCAATGTATTAATCATTATTAAAGTACATTTTTATGGAACTTGATTTTATAAGTTTTTGATTCTTACATTTAGTAGAGGAGCAACCTACATCTCGTTGGCTATTCGTAGAAGAGTATAGCGGTGAACCGGTTTATTTTCAGCCATGTTATACGAATATTTTTTCCCTTCCTGGCACTTCGTGAAATGCTTCAGAGGGCATCGGTGGCGTCGCGACGCTCTAACAGTCCAAGAGATTTGTTCTATCTCCAGTACCTCTCGTGATAGAGTATTGCGGTCAACTGGTTTCTGTATAGAAGTAGTATACGTGTTTTTCGCACCATCTGGGCCATGCAGTCCTGATACGCTGGTATGATGTATCTCGTACGCCTTTCGAGATAGATTATTTCGGGAAACTGTATTCTTTATGTGATACTATACAAGTATGTTGACCCAACCTGGCGGGTCTTGGTGCGTTGTAGATGGCGTCGGGAGCGTCGCGACGCCCGAAAACGTTGAACTTGAGGTCTGATTTTGTATCTCGTATGCTTTTCATGATTGGTTACTGCGGTGACCTGTAATCTATTAGGAGATAATATACGAGTATTTTAAATCTACCTGGCAGGTCCTGTTGCGCAATAGAGGATGTTGGAAGCGTGGCGACGCTATCAACACGAGGAGCAGGAGGTACGTGTTTTTAAATCTCGTACGCCTTTCGTGATCGAGTATTGCGGTAAACTTTATATGTACACTACATATAGGTAATACTACACGAGTATTTTAAATCTTTATCACAGGTCTTGGTGCGCTTCAGAGAGCATTTAGGCGTCGCGACGCCTTAAAACGTCGAGGTGTGATTTTTCCTTGTACTCCTTTCGTGATGGACTAAACTAGAGTACAACGGTACACGGGATTACTCTCAGTTATGTCATGCGTAACAGCTTCCTGGCTCTTAAAAAATGCTGCATAGGGCGTCGGTGGCGTCGCGATGCCAACATACTTCGTTTGCCTCTTAGTCTATCAACGAACTTGACAGAAAAAATAAAAAAGTAGATAATGAATGGGTGAACCCTTCGAACCGCTCTAGAGCACATTTTATATGTCTTCAGAATCGTCGGATCGCCTTTCACTATTTTGTCTCTCCTAACTGTTTTTTTTTTTTTTTAATTGTTGTTTGTGTACTGCACTGCAAAATCATATCTTAATTTTTAACATCTGTTGTTAGGCTATTTTCTTCAAAAGCACACGACATTTACATAATAATGTATAAATCCTGAAAACCAATTCAATCTTTTTTTATTAATTTCCAAAAGTGAGGTTATGTCCCGCCCAAAAAAATTCATAATTTTTTTTCTGTTATTTTAAAGGCCTTCTTTCATTCAGCAAACATTTCAGACATGTTACTTCGACTTCCAAATTATCGGCCAGAGGCGGTACAATAGCCTTAAGTCAATGTGACCGTTTAGGTTAATTTTGTTAATCGTAGCATAAATTTGTTTATAATAGGAATTTCCAGAATTGAAATCCATATTTTGGATCTCCCGTCTTTTTGCTTTTTTATTTATGTCGAGCAATGATTATTTTATTTATATGATTATTTGATTATTTGCTTATTCTTTGCAACCAAGTGTTGATATCAATAGAAAGATACGTTATTAACATTCATGCATAATTTACCAACTGTTCGGCTGCGATCATCAAACCTCAGCGACTAATATTAAAACAATATTTTACTGAAATGTATAAGCAACCATGTGTAATCTTTGGTTCAAAACCCTAGTCATTCAGTAAACGTTTTTGCTGCTTTCGTCTTCTGTCGTCGTGTTTTTGTCAAAAAATCGTACTTTAAAAATCTAAGTAAACATGCACAACTCGTCGTTCAGTGGCGAAGAATCGCAGAGAAACACGTGCGAGGTGTGTGGTGGGAGGCACCTGATCCGACAAACACGATGTATGCACGATCCTGTCACGACGGTCGGGGGACGACGATGTCTTCAGGCGAGTCAGAGCGAGTCGAGTTGGGTCGGGGAACGTCGGTGTAAATAGCCACATCGGCTCGGGTCGGCTCGGGCTGGTGTGACACGGGAAAGGATTCATTCACGATTAGTAAGGTAGGTTCCACACAAACTGACCCGACCAAAATCAAGCTGACGTAAATCGTGCCCCACCCGGACACAAGTCTCATGAACTGCTCCCGACCGTCGTGATACAATCGGGCATACATCGTCGTGGTCGGGTCGGGCCCTCTCCCCGCCACACACCCCGACCAGACCCCAAGTCTCGTGACCTGCTCCGGGGCGTCGTGATACATCGGGCTACATCGTCGTGGTCGGGGTCAGGCTCTCCCCGCCACACACCCCGACCAGACTCAAGTTCGTGACCTGCTCCAGGGGGTCGTGATACAATCGGGCATACATCGTCGTGGTGTTCGATGATCACGCTTCACCTAAGTGGATTAACATCAGGGACAGCACTACAACTCTGGTTGGCGTTGAAGTTAGCTAAGGGTTTGATTCTCTTTCATTTGTGTAACCCGTGGTCTTGTATGTGTTTTAGGTGGTCCACTTCCATGCAATATCGGCATCACTGTGACTACTGGAGGAACATCCAGAACCCCCAACGACATGAATTACCGTACATATCAGCCGGATTTGATGCCCGACAACAAGCATGACGGCTCAAATGTTTTATGTTGTCCAAATTTCAATAAAGTTTTAAACGTTTCAACAGTCTAGCCTCGCACGTTAGAACGATTGTGGAAGAGATCATAAACTGTCCAAACTGCAGCAGAAAGTTCACAAGTAGAGGCAATTTAGTGAGCCATGTAAAATTTGAATGTTGTAAAATCATCGATTGTTCAGATTGTGGCAAAGTTTTTAAGCAGAAAGCAAGTTTGTGCACGCACAAGAAGTACGAGTGTGGTAAAGATCTGCGATGCCCAAAATGCAACAAGAAGTTTACATGGAAACATCATCTAGACACGCACGTTAAAGACGAGTGTTGCAAACAGCTTTGCTGTCCGAAATGTGGCAAGTCGTTTACGCGGGAAAACAATTTATATGCACATATTAGAAAAATATGTAAGGGAAGTTTATCACCATCTGCGGAATGAGATTCTGAATATTTATTTATTATATCGGTATTTCTAGTGTTCTATTAGCTAAAATTTAATATTTTGTTATTGGGGCAATTTGTTGACCTGAGGCTGTTGAATCAAGAACGAGTATTGAATCACGACTGTATCACACAACACTACGGCCATACTCATAATTTCATCTTGATGCATTTTCACATAGGGTGTCCAAACTGGATTACTAGTTATCAATCCCGAACGAGTTGAAAAATTGCTATTAAAATTAATTTGCCATATTCAGACTTTCACCTTATTATTATCACCTTATTTTGCAAAGAGAACCATGGAAAAAAGAAGACATTTTGTATGTAAAACATGTAAATGCTATTTTAATTTTATTCTCATATGTGCATTATCATATGTGGGTAGCTTCCTTTATGGTCAAATTATTAGTTCATTTTTTCTTTTACCTCTTGATAATTTTTAGTAGACTTACTGACTATAATCTTCTAATAAAATAATAAAATTCTGGTACGATAATGTGTCAATAAAAATAATAAAGCTTACATAATCAATATTTAAACATTTTAAAATGTCTGTAATATCTTTTATGTCCGTACAGCGACCTAGCTTCTTCTAGAAATGTTTGTTCCAAGAAATAATGTTTTCAAGAAACAGCTTTCGTGTCTTTCATCGTATGTGCGAATTATTGTTTTGATTTTTGGATGAGCGAAGCGAAGATTCCATTTCACTACACTGGAGAAAAAAATCCGGAATGTTTTTTGTTTTTTTTGCTCTTTGTTAACACGATTCCGGCTGAACCGATACTCCAATTGCGATGAAATGTGTATGATGTATTTAACTAGGAAGCTTCGCAAACGCTTTTTTTTAGTCGCGTTGATGGATGAGCTTTTTAATTATAAAATGTTAATATTAATTTAAAATAATAAAAACATATTAACACGGCCCATACAAAGTAATCATTAGGTCTCTTGGATCTTTGATTGTTTGTTACAAGGCTGTGAGTAAGGTAAACAATCTCCTGTGAAGTTTCCATACAAGGCTGTGAGAAAGATTTAAAATCTATATTTTCGTGCTATTTGGGCGGATTCTGACCAAACGGGTGGGGCTACAACGTTCATATTTCACATGGACATTAAGGTAAGGGTGATGTATTGACTTTTGAAAGAAAAAGTTGAAAAAGTTAGCCAGAATCTATAGAAATAACGGTTTTAATATTTAACACCTCAAAAACTCAAATTAAAACCTTTATTTCTATAGATTCTGGCTAACTTTTTCAACTTTTTCTTTCAAACGTTAATACATCACCATTACCTTAATGTGCATGTGTAATATGAACGTTGTAGCCCCACCCGTTTGGTCAGAATCGGCCCAAATGTCACGAAAATATCGCACTAAAAATCGAAAAAAATCGTAAAAGTACAATATTCATGAGAAATATTTCTTCGATTGTACCCAAAAACGTAGCAAGTCTAAGTTCAGAGATTTCGAAGGTCCCCTCAAATTTTCATCAAGATCGCATATGCCGTTTGCCCGGTAGAGAGCGAACAAACAAACAGAAAAACAAACAAAAAAACAAAAAAACAAGCAAAAAAAAAACACCCGAGCTAAATTTTTTGGGGGTCGGTGAAATTGAAGTCTTCGCTTCGCTCATCCAATAATAAATTTATTCAAACTTGCTAATTTTAAACAAAGGAGATTATAGCGTACAAATTAAAATTTGATGTATCCCCTAACTTGCTACCCCTACCACCCCTAAATCGTTGCGGATTTCTTTAATCATCATTTTACGTGTGTGGTCAAAATCTCACGTTTCTATCACTAACCCCTGACATTTAACATATTTAGACTCTTATCGACTTAACTAAAAAACGTAATAAATCTAAACGTTAATTAAAGCATGTTCACAAATTAATTACATCCCCATGCATTAAGTTCATCGAGTTTTGATCTTCATTTCTTCTTGAAAGTTATAGCCTTTATCAAACTTGCTATTATTTACGCGTAAATACAATTTTAATATTATTTTACACTAGCAATCGATGTACAGATAGAGTAGATAAAACAAGGAACGTACGTAGTAGTGACTTAATCAATTATCTTCAGCGCCGGCTCTAGGTGTAAGTGACGTAGGCGACCGCGTAAGGCGCCACTGTGGCATAGGCGGCACTTGAGCGGCTTGGAGACTCATGCAGTTTGTGGGTCCAGTGTGGCTATATTCGAAATACATGTCTAGTAAAATACAATTTTAATATTATTTTACACTAGCAATCGATGTACAGATAAAGTAGATGAAACAAGGAACGTACGTAGTAGTGACCTAATCAATTATCTTCAGCGCCGGCTCTAGGTGTAAGTGACGTAGGCGACCGCGGAAGGCGCCACTGTGGCATAGGCGGCACTTGAGCGGCTTGGAGACTCATGCAGTTTGTGGGTCCAGTGTGGCTATATTCGAAATACATGACTAGTAAAATACAATTTTAATATTATTTTACACTACAATCGATGTACAGATAGAGTAGATGAAACAAGGAACGTACGTAGTAGTGACCTAATCAATTATCTTCAGCGCGCTCTTAGGTGTAAGTGACGTAGGCGACCGCGTAAGGCGGCACTTGAGCGGCTTGGAGACTCATGCAGTTTGCGGGTCCAGTGTGGCTATATTCGAAACACATGTCTAGTAAAATACAATTTTAATATTATTTTACACTAGCAATCGATGTACAGATAGAGTAGATGAAACAAGGAACGTACGTAGTAGTGACCTAATCAATTATCTTCAGCGCCGGCTCTAGGTGTAAGTGACGTAGGCGACCGCGGAAGGCGCCACTGTGGCATAGGCGGCACTTGAGCGGCTTGGAGACTCATGCAGTTTGTGGGTCCAGTGTGGCTATATTCGAAATACATGTCTAGTAAAATACAATTTTAATATTATTTTACACTAGCAATCGATGTACAGATAGAGTAGATGAAACAAGGAACGTACGTAGTAGTGACCTAATCAATTATCTTCAGCGCCGGCTCTAGGTGTAAGTGACGTAGGCGACCGCGTAAGGCGCCACTGTGGCATAGGCGGCACTTGAGCGGCTTGGAGACTCATGCAGTTTGTGGGTCCAGTGTGGCTATATTCGAAATACATGACTAGTAAAATACAATTTTAATATTATTTTACACTAGCAATCGAAGTACAGATAGAGTAGATGAAACAAGGAACGTACGTAGTAGTGACCTAATCAATTATCTTCAGCGCCGGCTCTAGGTGTAAGTGACGTAGGCGACCGCGGAAGGCGCCACTGTGGCATAGGCGGCACTTGAGCGGCTTGGAGACTCATGCAGTTTGTGGGTCCAGTGTGGCTATATTCGAAATACATGTCTAGTAAAATACAATTTTAATATTATTTTACACTAGCAATCGATGTACAGATAGAGTAGATGAAACAAGGAACGTACGTAGTAGTGACCTAATCAATTATCTTCAGCGCCGGCTCTAGGTGTAAGTGACGTAGGCGACGCGGAAGGCGCCACTGTGGCATAGGCGGCACTTGAGCGGCTTGGAGACTCATGCAGTTTGTGGGTCCAGTGTGGCTATATTCGAAATACATGACTAGTAAAATACAATTTTAATATTATTTTACACTAGCAATCGATGTACAGATAGAGTAGATGAAACAAGGAACGTACGTAGTAGTGACCTAATCAATTATCTTCAGCGCCGGCTCTAGGTGTAAGTGACGTAGGCGACCGCGGAAGGCGCCACTGTGGCATAGGCGGCACTTGAGCGGCTTGGAGACTCATGCAGTTTGTGTGTCCAGTGTGGCTATATTCGAAACACATGTCTTTAGTAAAATACAATTTTAATATTATTTTACACTAGCAATCGATGTACAGATAGAGTAGATAAAACAAGGAACGTACGTAGTAGTGACCTAATCAATTATCTTCAGCGCCGGCTCTAGGTGTAAGTGACGTAGGCGACCGCGTAAGGCGCCACTGTGGCATAGGCGGCACTTGAGCGGCTTGGAGACTCATGCAGTTTGTGTGTCCAGTGTGGCTATATTCGAAACACATGTCTTTAGTAAAATACAATTTTAATATTATTTTACTCTAGCAATCGATGTACAGATAGAGTAGATGAAACAAGGAACGTACGTAGTAGTGACCTAATCAATTATCTTCAGCGCCGGCTCTAGATGTAAGCGACGTAGGCGACCGCGGAAGGCGCCACTGTGCATAGGCGGCACTGAGCGGGTTGGAGACCATGCAGTTTTGGGGGGGCCCGTTGGCTATATTCGAAAAACATGTCTAGTAAAATACAAAAACCCCCCAAACTTTTTCCCCCCCGTTTGTTTTTCCCTT